>VSMD01103660.1:0-124019 GCA_008750895.1 Mirza zaza | reverse complement strand
TTGAGACGGAGTCTCACTTTGTTGCCCAGGCTAGAGTGAGTTCTGTGGCATCAGCCTAGCTCACAGCAACCTCAAACTCCTGGGCTCAAGCAATCCTACTGCCTCAGCCTCCTGAGTAGCTGGGACTACAGGCATGTGCCACCATGCCAGGCTAATTTTTTCTATATATATTAGTTGGCCAATTAATTTCTTTCTATTTATAGTAGAGAGGATGTCTCGCTCTTGCACAGGCTGGTTTCGAACTCCTGACCTCAAGCAATCCGCCCACCTCAGTCTCCCAGAGTGCTAGGATTACAGGTGTGAGCCACTGTACCCGGCCTCCTGATGATTATTGATAGTGATTTTTTCATGTATCTGTTGGCCATTTGTATGTCATCTTTGGAGAAATTTCTGTTCAGTCCTCAGCCCATTTTTTAATTGGGTTTTTATTATTTTTTTTACTATGGAGTTATACGAGTTCCTTATATATTTTGGAGATTTTCATGATTGCATTTTACTCTGCTGATTGTTTTCTTTGCTGTGCAGAAACTTTTTGGTTTGATTAGCCCCACTTATTTATTTTTGTTTTTGTTGTCAGTGCTTTTGGTATCATATTCATGAAATCATTGCCAAGGAGACCCTGAAGTTCTTAATATTCAAATCATCTCTTCCCATTCTCAAATATTAATTAAAAAATTAGTTGGATGAAATGGCTAATAATTTTGAAGACTAATTTTATAGTGGAAATTCCTGCTTTATGGGTGTTTTGTCTGTTTGATTTTTGTCTTTGGAGAATTTACCATTGCTTCTCCTACCAGTTAAATATTTTTTTAAGAAGAGAATTTGAATATTATTTGACTCATGTAGTATAATTCTCCCAACAGCATCATAGAGGTAGAAACTTTAGAAATAGTATACTTTTAGGGTGTGCTTCAAGGTGGGGTTCATGGACAAGCAGCATCAGGATCACTTGATAACTTATTAGAAACATACTTATCTTAGGCCTACCACCTGCTGAATCAGAATCTGCATGTTACATTCCCCAGGTAACTCATGCGCCCTTTAATTTTTGAGTCATTGCTTTCAGCTATTTTGTTTCCAGCTCATTCCAGCTTTATAGACAGATTACTTCACTCCTGATAGTAATTGCTTTTGCTGTATGTTACATTTTCCTATCTGCTAGTAAATACTGCCCTTTCTTTGGAAAACCCTGCTTTTTTATGTGTCTGGTTTGAAACAAAAATAGTTTATTTTATAAGGCAGTTGTCTTTTAAAGTATTGTTCTTCAGTTGAGTTAAAAGCTATTGTATTGATTATGGCATTTTAGAGCTAGCTGCATTATTAATCTGGCATCATTTGGCAGGTAGAAACATTTTAAAATCAGTGATCTTATGAAACATGGTGCTCTGTGTCATGAATCTGTTACCTTTCTCTTAAAAGTGTTCTGTGCTGATGAATATTTTATAATGTGTCTGCCTGGATACAAATAAGTAACTATTATCTTAAAAAAACAGCATTACCTTCATCTGAAAATGCTTACTTTGCCAATTCATTGTTTCAAGGAGACCAAATCTGTACTATAAATTAGAAACATGATAAAAATTTTACTTGAGATTGCAATGGTTTGCTGAATATGAAAATATATTTTTAGATATTACCTTTCCAAATTTTGGGTGAAATGGCTAAAATAACTGCTTATCCATATACAGGTATCCTTCACTATTTAAATTCAGAAACAGATTTCAACATATTTTCAGAGATATGCATTTACTTTCTGTGTTCTTCTCACTGTCTGAACTTAAGAACTAAATAGATTTGAATAGGAGATACTTGTATACCTCTTCCACATTAACCATCATCAGCACAATATACACAGAACTATAAATATAACATACATAGAACTATAAATATAACATACATAGAACTATAAATATAACAGCATTTCACAGGTTTGCTTTTCATAAAATGTTAACCAATGTTATCATAGTATAATAAATATAGATATACTCTATGAACTATATCCTCTTTTTGGAGACTCAAAACACATCAGTATAACAAAGGCTCTGGTGAATCCTCTGAAATAAATCTAATGAATTTTGCTTTATCCAGCATTTTTAACACAATTGTATGACAAGGACGAGCAGGCCATATACCTAAATGATAGGGACACAGTGTGTTTATAATAGAGCCTATGAGAATCTTAACTATTATGAGTCTCACATTCCTCATTTCTAAAGTGGATTGTTAGAGTTAAACAAGCTAACATGTGTTGGAGTGCCTGATACACAGTCATTGGTTTAACCTTCCCAATAGTGGTGACAGGGCTACTTCAGAACTTTTAACCAGTAAATACTCCCCTAAAAGTGGGGTTTACTACAACATTCTACTGTGATACTCTTTTCTCTTATTGCATTGCTGATCACTTGTACCTTCATTGACTCAGCTGTACCCACACTGGTCTCCTCACCATCTCTTGATAACACCAAGTACTTATTGTTCCTTCTGCCTAAAAGGCTCTGTTCTCAGATATCTACATGAGTCTTTCACCTCATTCACATCACTACTCAAATGTCACTTCCTTAAAAAGGCCTTATTTGAATACCCTGTCTAAAGCAGTAACTTGAACATAAATTCTCTACTTCTCTACTTACGCAGTTTATTTGTCTTCATGGTACTTATTGTGACTTGATAAATGTTTTATTGTTTCTCTGTTGCCACTAGACTCCACAAGAAAAAGGTCTTTTTTGGGTTGTGCTGAACAAATAGGAATTTAATAAGAATATATGAATGACATTTGTGAAGAAATAAGATTTATATTTGGGCTTCTCCCAGTTGTATTTTGATATATATATTTTTTTATTTCAGCATATTATGGGGCTACAAATTTTAATGTTTCAAATAATGCCCTTCCCCCCCCCCCACAAGTCTGAACTTCAAGCGTGACCATCCCCCAGACGGTGCACATCTCTCTCATTATGTATGTATATACCCACCCCCACCCACCCACCCAATACCCAATTAATGTAGTTCCTATTTGTCCACTTAGGTGCTGCTCAGTGAGTACCAGTTTGCTGATGAGTGTATGTGGTGCTTGCTTTTCCATTCTTGGGATACTTCACTTAGTAGTATGGGTTCCAGCTCTATCCAGGAAAATACAAGGTGTGCTATATCACCATTGTTTCTTAGAGTTGAATAGTACTCCATGGTATACGTATACCACATTGTATTGATCCACTCATGAATTGATGGGCACTTGGGTTGTTTCTACAGCTTTGCAATTATGAATTGTGCTGCTATAAACATTTGAGTGTAGGTGTCTTTTTTTGTAGAGTGTCATTGGATCTTTTGGGTAGATGCCCAGTAATGGGATTGCTGGGTCAAATGGTAGATCCACTTGTGTTGCTTTAAGGTATCTCCATATTGCTTTCCACAGAGGTTGAACTAGTTTGCAGTCCCACCAGCAGTGTGGGAGTGTTCCTTTCTCTCCGCATGCATGCCAGCATTTATTGTTTTGGGACTTTTGGATAAAGGCCATTCTTACTGGAAATAAGTGATATCTCATTGTAGTTTTAATATGCATTTCCCTGATGAGTAGAGATGTTGAACATTTTTTCATATGTTTGTTAGCCATTATTATGTCGTCTTTGGAAAAGTTTCTGTTCATGTCCTTTGCCCGCTTTTTGATAGGATTGTTTGATTTTTTTCTTGCTGATTTTCATGAGTTCTAAGTAGATTCTAGTTATCAGTCCCTTATCAGATGTGTAGGATGCGAAAATTTTCTCCCGTTCTGTAGGTTGTCTGTTTACTTTCATGACTATTTCTTTGGCTGTGCAGAAGCTTTTTAGTTTGATCATGTCCCATTTATTTTTATTGTTGCTGTGATTGCTTTGGGGGTCTTCTTCATAAATTCTTTGCCTAGGCTGATGTCTAGGAGAGTGTTTCCAACATTTTCCTCTAGGATTCTAATAGTTTCATACCTTAGGTTTAAGTCTGTTATCCAATGTGAGTTGATTTTTGTGAGAGGTGAAAGGTGTGGGTCCTGCTTCAGCCTTCTACAAGTGGCTATCCAGTTTTCCCAGCACCGTTTATTGAAAAGGGATTCTTTTCCCCAGCATATGTTTTTGTCTGCTTTGTCAAAGATTAGATGGCTGTATGAGGATGGTTTTATAGCAGGGTTCTCAGATCTGTTCCACTCGTCAATATTCCTATTTTTGTGCCAATACCAAATTAATTTAATTACTACAGCCTTGTAGTATAGTTGTATTTTTAACATTAGTTACATAATTTTGGAGCTGTATCAGATATATTTGTGGCAGACATTGTTGGCTCACTAATTTTGCACCTACTTCTAGCTGCCTTCTTCCTTTCCTGACTTTATATAGAGGATTCCCTCAAAACAAACCAAATATTAATAAACCCTATACCCATTTTTTGAGAGTTTTCATCATGAAGGGATAATGAATTTTGTCAAATACTTCTTCAGCATCTACTGAAATGATCATATGGTTTTTGTCCTTTGTTCTGTTGATATTACATATCACATTTGTTAATTTGTACATGTTGAACCATCCTTGTATCACTGGGATGAATCCCAATTGATCATGATAAGTGATCTTTTTAATGTGTTACTAAGTTCAGTTTGCTAGTATTTTGTTGAGGCTTTTTCCATCTATGTTCATTAGACATTGCCTCGTAGTTTTTGTTGTTGTTTTATCTTTGTCTGGTTGTGTTATCAGTGTAATACTGGACTTGTAGAGGCCAGAATGAATTTGGAAGTATTGCCCCTCCTCTATTTATTTGAATAATTTTGAGTAGGATTGGTTTTAGTTCTTCTTTAAATATTTGGTAGAATTCAGCAGTGAAGCCATCACAACATGGGCTTTTCTTTGATGGGAGACTATTTATTACTGCTTCTATCTCATTACTTGTTAGTGGTCTATCAGCTATTGTATTTCTTCATACTTCCATTTTAGTAGGTTTTATGTGTCTAGGAATTTATCCATTTTTTTCTAGGTTTTGCAATTTATTGGTGTATAGTAGCTCATAATAATCTCCAATGATTTTTTGAATTTCTGTAATATCAGTTGTAATGTCTCCTTTTTCATCTCTCGTTTTATTTACTGGGGTCTTCTCTTTTTCTTAGTGGAGTGAAAGATTTGTCAATTTTGTTATGTTTTTGAAATACCAACTTTTTATTTTGTTGATCTTTTGTATTTTTTGGTCTCAATTTTATTTATTTATGCTCTGATCTTTATTTTTTCTTTTCTTCCACTGTTTTTGGGTTTGGTTTGCTTTTAATATGCATTATTAGGTTGTTTATATGGAGTTTTTCTACTTTTTTGATGTAGCCATTTATTGCTCTAAACATCCCTCTTACTGTTGCTTATGCTGTACCCCACAGGTTTTGATATGCTGTGTTTCCATTTTCATTTGTTTCAAGAAGTTTTAAAATTTCCTTCCTAATTTCTTCATTGACCAGCGAGTGGTTGTTCAGGAGCATGTTGTTTAATTTTCATGTGTTTGTATAGTTTCCAGTGTTCCTCTTATTAATGATTTCTCATTTTACTCCATTGTGATCAGAAAAGATACTTGATACAATTTTTATGAGACTTATTTTTTGGCCTACATATGTTCTATCCTTGAGAATGTTCCATGAGCAGAGGAGAAGAATGTGTTTACTGAAGCTACTGGATGAAATGTTATGTAAATGTCTATTAGGTCCATTTGGTCTATAGTGCAGATTAAGTCTGAGGTTTATTGATTTTTCTGCCTAGATGATCTGCTCAGTGCTTAAAGAGGGATGTTGAAGCCCAAAGCTATTATTGTATTGGGGTCTCTCTTTTAGGTCTAATAATATTTGCTTTATAAATCTGGGTGCTCCAATGTTCAATGCATATTTACAATTATTATATCCTCTTGCTGAATTGACACTTCTATCATTATATAATGACCCTCCTTGTTTCTTTTTATAGTTTTTGTCTTGAAACATATTAATATTTATCTAAGTATAGCTACTTTTGCTCTTTTTTTGATTTCTGATTTCATGGAATATCTTTACCAAATCCTTCATTTTCAGTCTGTGTGTCTTTATAAAGTGAGTTGCTTGTGGACAGCATAGAGTTTGATATTTTTTTAAAATCCATTCGGACACTGTGTCTTTCAATTGACTAGTTGGTGTACATTTAATATTGTTTTTGATAGGTGAGGATTTTTATTGCCATTTTCTTTTCTGGTTGTTTTGTAGATCTTCCCTTCCTTCCTTCCTGTATTCCTTGGTGTAAAGTGATTTTCTCTAGTGATATGTTTTAATTTTATTTTTTGTGTATGTATTTTAGATTTCTGTTTTGTGGTTACCACAACGCTTGGAAATAGCATCTTATAACCAGTTATTTTAAATTGATTGTCTTCTAGTTTTGAAAAAATAAATAAGGTTAAAATTTGATCCTCTGGGGTTTAATATTTTATTACCAAATATAGAGATTGCAATTTTTTGGTCTATAAAAGTAATCTCCAATTCGAGACTGCAGTTGGGCATTTTTGCGTTCTATTTATTTCATGAAACTGATAAAGGCTATGAGGTCTTGAGAGTTTTATGCATAGGCAGAACTGAAGATCCCTAAGATCTTAGTGTAAAAAATTTGGTTAGTACTAGAATAGCTTTCACTTTTCTCTCAAGTCTTTATCCTGGAAATGCTTTTAAAAACTGGAATTCCCTCATTATAACCTTTGTTTTCACCTATAAAGATACAAGGGAACCAGAATTAAAATAATGCAAACATATTCTGCTTGTAAACAACCCTGATATGTCAAAGTCTGAATTTATTTTTATGTCTGAAATAAAGACAAATTCTTGTTTCAAAGTAGTTGCCATAGGCTTCCTTGAAATAGCAAGTTGTGTAGTCTAACAAAAATAGACTTTTTCTGTCTCCCAAATATTTTTTGTTATATCTTCAAAATACATCCTGAATCCATTTGTTTTTCTTCATCTTCCATCATTAATCAGGTCACCCTTGTGTTGTCACTTGCCTAGATCAGTACGTGAGCTCAGTTTATCTTTCCGCTATTGTTCTGTCCCACCATATTTCATCCCCCGAACAACGCCATAGCAGCCAGGGTGATTTTTTAAACCATAAATCAGATCATGTTACCATCCTGTATCAAAATGCCCTGTGACTTACCATTGCCATATAAGGTATATGCCATGGGATAAAAAAACTCCTTACCCCATCCTCAAGGCCCTAATGATCTTCCCTGTACCCCAGCCTGTCTCCTTGACCATTCTTCCACCATTCTCCCACTTGCTCACTTCATTTTGACTATGCTATTCTTGCTGTTTCCTAGTTATATTCAAACGTAGTTCTGCCTTCAGGCCTTTGACTCTTTTTCTCCCCTAATCTCTGCATGGCTTGTTCTTTCTTCTTTTTATTTATTTTTTATTTTTTTCTTTCTTGTTTTTAATCAAATGCTGTCTTCTCAAAGAGGCCTTTTCTGATCACTCATAGCTCTTCACCTAACCCTGTTTTATTTTCTTCATATTACTTATCATATTACTTCATATTACTTATACTTGAAATTATCTTGTTATTATCTCTCACTTGTGTAATAAGGTAAAATTCATTGGAGAGTGTTTTATCTATTTTATTCCCATAAACCTAGTACTTAGAACTATACCTGGCACATTATAGTGCCTAGCTAAATAAATACTAGTTGAATAAGTGAGCTCTAGGTATATGGCCGAAAAGAAAAATGCACGTAAATCACAACTTATGAGTCAAATCTTTTAAAAAACATTAAGCAAAAAATTTTTTAGTTGTTTAAAAGTTATTTATCTGCTTTATAAATCTCAATGTGTTTTAAATTATTTATCACTTGGTTAGTAGCCCAAGAGATTAAGCAGCTTCATATAGCGATTAAGAACCTCGATTCAGGAATCAGACCTATTCTGTTGAGTCCTGGTTCTTCCAGTTACTAGCTGTCAAGTTACTCAGCATCTCTGGGTTTGTGTGTCCTTATCTGTAAATTAGAGATAATAGTACTCACCTCCAGGCTGGGCATTGTGGCTCACGCTTGTAATCCTAGCACTCTGGGAGGCCAAGGTGGGAGAATTGCTTGAGCTCAGGAGTTTGAGACCAGCCTGAGCAAGAGTGAGACCCCATCTCTACTATAAATAGAAAGAAGTTAGCCAAACAACTAAAAAATAGAAAAAATTAGCCATGCATGGTGGTGCGTTCCTGTAGTCCCAGCTACCTGGGGGGCTGAGCAGGAGGATCCCTTGAGCCTAGGAATTTGAGGTTGAGGTTGCTGTTAGTGAGGCTGATGCCATGGTATTCTAGCGCAGGAAAGAGAGTGAGACTGTCTCAAAAAAAAAAAAGTACTCACCTCCTAGGGTGAGTACTTTTAATGAGATAATACATTTTAATGTTAGCATTTTGTGTGTAATAAGCAATAAATACTAGCTGTTATTATTATATAGTAAGCAATAAATAATAGCTATTGTTAAAGTTAAGCTTATTTTTATATCTAATTTACCCACCGCTAGTTGACCCTCTCTTCTCAGACCTCCACAAATTTTTAATAATTACACCAATATTCTAAAAGGCAAAATTGAACATTTAGGTATTTCAAGCTTGAAAACTAGGCTCAAATCCTACCACCTTTGATAAATAGAAATTATTTAAAAATTCTATTCAGTTGCATAAAAGGTTGAAAATCAAGATTCTAAAGGCAAGTCGTTTTTAAGCTTAAAAAGGAGCTAAAATATTTTTTTTTATTTCAGCATATGACAGGGGTACAATGTTTAGGTTACATATATTGCCTTTATACGACCCAAGTCAGAGCTTTAAGCGTGTCCATCCCCCAGACGGTGCATACCACACCCATTAGGTGTGAATATACCCATCCCTCTCCCCCTCTCATCTGCCTGACAACTGATGAATGTTATTACTATATGTGCAGTTAAGTGTTGATCAGTTAAAACCAATTTTATGGTGAGTACATGTGGTGCTTGTTTTTCCATTCTTGTGATACTTCACTTAGTAGAATGGGTTCCAAGGAGAGCTGAAATATTTAAAGAATTAAACCTTTAGAGTACACCTTTAGCTATTTTTAAGGAAGTTACTATTTAAGAAGCGATATTGGAGTGGTGACAAATAGGGCCTGGTGACAAAATAAAGATGAAATTTGTGGAGGTGGTATTTAATTCCTTCTCAGAGAAGGACTACGTAGCAGAACTATATTTGTGCCTCATTTCTGATAATATATGGCTCCTCAATGGGACTTGTTTATTTCTTCTTTCATTTAAATAGCAAAAAGTATTTAATGCCTTGGGGAGATCAGAAAACCTCTGGCATTTTGCAACATGCTTTTTATAGAGGGTTATGTTTAAAAAAGCATTTTGGAGAGTTGAACTGGAGAAAAATAATTTATAAATGGACTTATCAAATGAAACTGGGTTTTGTAATGACATAGCCATAAAGCAAGCCATAGTAAAAGTATTGGGATAGTCTGTGAAGATTATCTATCCTTTTTATATAATCTTTTTGTTTGGATTTAGCTAATTATACATTATGACAAGCTTCAAGCAAATTGTATAAAACAAAGTCCTAAGAAAATGTACAGAACAGTAATGAAGATTTAAATTCCTATATGTGTCTCCAGCAATCAAAATTAAATATATTAATAATTTCCTAGATTGACAGATTTATAAAGGGGCCTTAGAAAGTAATTTGGTCAGGACATCTGAGCCATTTGAAATGGTAATATCTTGATCTGTAGGGAAGAACACCCCACACTCTCAGGAAACATCTAATTAATTCCAAAAGAACCTATGCTTTCTCATTTCCTTCCAAAGCAAAATTTACTGTCTGCTGTTACTCATTACTCTACAATGCTACAGATGAAAACATAATCTAGCCCCTTGTACAGCAACAGTCTTGGGGAAGGTGTCCTTCCTTTAGCCTCTTCACTTCTGTCAGTTATATGCAGAGCTGCGAGCTCTTCCTTAGACAGTCTTTCTTAAACATCCTTCCTTAAATACTACTTTTCACCGCAGGAACCCTTCCCTGAAACCTATACTGATTCATAGCACAGCATCAAAATCCACTATCAGGTAACCACCAGCCTACATTTGCTTGTTATTACTTCTAATATCTCTGCCATTTGTTGTATACCTACATCCAAATTGCTAGTTCCCATGTCCCATAGCCTTGCTCAAACTATTTGTGTTCTTTCTCTCCTTTCTTTGCTAGTCTATCACTTCCTTTGAGGAATGATTCTAACAGTCCACCCAATGACACATCCTCCTCTAGTCACTTTTTTTTTACATACATTAACTATTTTTATGCTGTCTTAATTTATATATTTCCCCATTGAAAATTATCATGCCTCTCTGTCATAATTTTAAAGAGGGACATGTGTGATGGTTTGCTGTCTGTAAAATTTCCCCCATAATGGACTGTCGCTGCCAGCAGCAGGCTACATGTGGCAAATTTGAGGTAATTCTTCTGTGTTTCCTTATACCTCATAGAGTACTGCAGTCTCTTTTTTAGTGTTCCTGTGTGCCCAAATAAAAGCTTGAAAATTATTTCTTTCTAAGTAGAAGTGGATATTATTTTCAAAAAAACTTACTGAAGGCCCTGATGTGTTTGTCTGGGACAAATTGCTCTTCTAATAAGCACTGTTCAGCTAAGCTGCAGGACATCAGAGTAAATCACATGTGCCTTTGGAAATTGTGATTAGGACCACAGTTCATCTGACTTTATTTTCAAACTTCAAAGTTTACTTTTGAAATACGGCCGATTTTCCAATGGAGTGCCAAAGGTTCTGGCGTATATTTGAAATAATGACCTACTTTTTATTTTTAAACTTTTAGTTTGGGACTTAAAGGTAGCCATCAATTTTCAGTTATTGTAGGCATTCACTATAGGAAATGCTGCAGGCATTCATTGCCTGGCTAAAATCCATGGGCCAGGTTTTAATAAAACCAACCCACCATAATGACTTGCTAATGAGAGTTACCGCCTCTCTCCTTTCTCCTTCCCAATACAACCACAAAAACAAAAATCAAACTCATTTCTTTAGTGGATCATAAAGGAATTAATATATTTCATAGAAACACATGAAAAAATCCCTTTGGAGTAAATGGGTAAGCCACTGCATTTGCCTTGTCTATATTTATCACATTTTGGAGGGGAGTATTGTTATTAATAACCAACCCTGCTCAAGTGAGAAATTACATGGTGGGCTTCAGTGGTGCCAGATTTTACACAACCAAATCATTGAGTCTATATCCTCCTTTCTTCAATTTGACAGTAAATAGCTGGGTAGGGCAAAGGGAAATTAATTGCATAAATGTGCTTATTCATTTCTCTATATAGCCATCTAACCAGTTTGCAAATTACTGCAAAATGTTCTTACCTTTCTTCCCCAGGAATCTGAGAGATTCTGGTTTATGTTTGCTGAAAACACCCACAGCCTTAAGCACATTTATTTAATGTGCTCTTGTGTTAGGCTCTTTATGTATATGATCTCATTCAATTCTTATAACAATTCCATGAAGCGAATGGTATTATTCTCATTGTGTAGATGAATAAACTGAGACAGATTAAATAATTTGTCTAAGATCACAAAATCCATTAAATGGCAAAATTGGGAATTCAACTTATACCTTTCTGAAGCTTTCTATATCTTACCTATATTCTAATTGTTAGCTATTTGTCTATTTTTGCTTCTCCTAATTAGAATTAGAGTTGGTGAGGAAAGGGTATAATTTCCAAATCTTTTGCTCATACTAAAATTTTACCTGAAGGTAAATTCAGATAATTTTAATGAAAACAAGGAAGTGATTAAATTATGACCACAAAATAACTGATGTATTTTTTGTTCACCTTGTACCATTGAAATATCAGCTTACAGTTTTATAAATGCTTTTAATTGACTTTTTAAAATATAATTCTTGATTATTGACTCCTACTCGAGTTGAAACAAACAAAACAAAATTGGGCAATAAAATACTTAATTTGAAGGAATTTAATATTTCATGTGCTTGGTAATGATTGATCTTCCATACCTGTGTACTAATCTGAACTAAAAGTAAAGAGATGAACTAGTAAATAGAAATTAAACAAAAAACTACCGCTAGCTGTGAACCACATTATTATATTAAATCATTTATTTAAAAAAATCACAAAGTACAAGGTGTATAAATACCTACTGTTGGTATTTTCTGACATTTTAACTATGCTGATCCCTCAAATGTTAGACATTTGAAATAATGTATATGTTGCTTTTGAATGTTAAATGCAGTCATATGTTATTACTTTCATTTTATTTATATGTTTTTTGATTTTTGTAACTAAAACATAAAAGGGTAATTAGAGGCATACCCCATATAATGACGTTTCAGTCAACAATGGACTGCATATATGACAGTGATCCCATAAGGCAGTAACATACTATACCAGTTTGTATAGCCCCTAGGAGCAATAGCCTATATACCACATAGCCTAGATGCATAGTAGACTATGCCATCTAGGTTTGTGTAAGTGTACTTTGTGAGGTTTGCACAATGTCAAAATTGCTTAACAATGTGTTTCTCAGAATGTATCCTTGTCATTAAGCAACACATTAAGCAATACATTATTGTATTGGTTACAAATGTTATTAGTTCATTTAATATTTAAGTGTTTGCTATGTTTTACATAAAGCCTTGTGCTAGGGAACAATAAGGACAAGAAAAGACAGACATGGTCCTTACCCTTATGGAAGTTATAATTTAATGGAGGAGACATAAATCAATGTAAAATTACATCGTGATAAATTCTAGGAGGAAGAGGTTCACAGTGTTATGAAAGTGTACAATACTGAGTTAAGAATTACATTTTTCACAACTGAATGCTTAGGGATTGAATGTCAGGATTTTTCTTTGCTTTTCAAAAGCTACCCAATAGTAATAAATCACAAAGAATTTTAGGAATATTAAAAGGGACTTTATGCATCCTCATAGAAACAGTACAGTGGAAATTTAATAGTATATCTTCAGAAATTAATGACAATGCAGTGGAAGGTTTAATTTCACTATCAATGTATTGCAGCATTTAAAATGCACTGTATAATAAAACAGGGTTTCTCAACCTTATCACTACTGACATTTTGGACTGAATAATTTTGTTATAGGGCTGGGCGTGCATTGTAAGATATTTAGCAGCATTGCTAGCCTCTATACACTAAATGCCAATAGTATTCTCACATCCCTGTGGTCACCCTGTCATAACAAAAATCAACGTTTCTAGACATTACTAAATGTCCCCTTGGAGCAAAATTATCCTGGTTAAAAACCACCTAGATTATTTTGCATCCATTATGAAGAATAGGAAAGAATACAGATTTGCAAGATGTTCACAATGGGAAAATATGGACCTGATGATATTGTTTAAAAAAAAACCACACACCAAAACCAAAACTCAAATGATATGTAAAATATTAACAATGGTTATCTTGGTCATTAGAATAAAATGTGATTTGGGGTTTTATTTCCTTTGTGTTTTTCTTGCATTTATTACCTTTTTAATCAGAAAAATAATGTGTTCTATATAACATTCAACCGTTTAAATGGAAGATGCCATAAATTTCCACAGATAATGCAATACATTTAAATTTACTTTAGAATATTATATACTGCATCACACTTGAAAGGCTAAATATTGTGTATGTGAATTTAATTTTTATTGATCTTCATGAAACTAGAATAAAGCATGTGCCTAATTTTCTTTTTTGTGTAACTACCAGTATAAAGAATATAATATCCCCTAAATTTGAAGCATTAATTTGGAGAACTGAATTATTGTTCTACTTTCTGCCTGTTATAGTTACTTATCAAAAAAGCTTGCTTATTCCTGGAGGGATAATTAAAACTAGGAACACCACACAGCAGATACAATGGAGTGAATAAAATATATAACTTCTCTCAGTCACCTGTTGCTGTCCAGCCGAAAGAGGCATACTGTGTTTCAACATTATTTTTACTTTTCGTAGAACTTGAGTTTTATTTAAATAAACAAGTTATTAGTTGGCAATCTAGAGAAGCAATTATGAAGGGAGTCTTGTATTTTTATTTTTTGTTTTCTCAGGATGACACAAATGAAGAATTTCACACACATTGTCAGGAACATCTCCAGATTTATGCATAGTTGCCAACTCCCCTGCTATAACCCTTCCCCTTCTCTCCTAGTTAAGAAAGAAAATTAGAATGCAGATAGACTTAAAATATATAAAATAGAATAGACTAGAAATAAGGAATTTGAAAACTAAATTATTTGCAAACATGGATAACTGTTAAACACATATTATTTGTAATATTCATTTAACAAATATTGAGTGGCTACTATATTACAGGCAATGTAGAGATTAAAGTCTAGTGGAAGTGGCACACATGAATCAAGCTCTCATACAAATATGTAAAATTCAAACTATGATAAATGCTATGAAGGAAAAGTACATGTTGCTGTGAGAACATACAAGTGGGAGGACCTATTTTAGATTGAGGAGTCAGGGAAGGTTTTCTAGTGAAAGTATCTTTTTTGGCCAAGATCTAATAAATGAGTAGGAGTTAACAAGGTAAAGAGGTCTGGTCTGAGGGCCAAACATTACAGATAAAATAGACCAACATGTGCCAAGATCCATATCCTAAAGGAGAATGGTACGTTTAAGGAAGAAAAGGACATGCTGGGACTCAGAAGAATGAGCAAGAAGGTAGGGAGACAGAATTTTGTATCATAAAGATAAAGAAAAGTTATACCTCTTTCAAGACATTTTAAAATGTTTAAGAAGGGAATGGGAAGGGAGTTTGTGAGTTTCCAGAAATTCGTCCATTTCCTCAATGTTTTGGAGTTTATGTACATATTCTTATAGTATTCACAGATAATATTTTATATTTCTGTGGTATCAGCCATAATATCTCCTTTTTCATTTCTGATTAAGCTGCTTTGGGTCCTTCCTTTTCTATTTTTGGTTAACCTCTACTGAGGGGTCTATTCCTTTAGTTTATCTTTTCAAGAACCAAAGTTTTTTATTTCATTTAGTTCTGCTCTGACCTTATTTCTTTTCTTCTACTGGGTTTGGTTTCTACTTTCTCTTCTAGTTCCTTGAGGTGATTCATTAAATTGTTGATTTGTGATCTGTCTTTTCAATGTAGGCATTTAAGGCCATGAGTTTTTCCCTTAGGACTGGTTTTGCTGAACCCCATATATTTTGATAACTTGTTTCCCCTTTTTCATCTAGTTCAAAGAATCTTTTGATTTTCACCTTAATTTCCTCCTTGACCCAATGATTGCTAAGCAATAGGTTGTTTAATTTCATGACTTTGTGTGGAACTGAGTGTTTTTGTTAGAGTTGATGTCTACTTTTATTCCACTATGGTATGATAAGATACATGGCATAATTTCTGTTTTCTGTATTTGTTGAAACATGTTTTATGGCATAAGATGTGATCGGTCTTAGAGAACATTTCATGTGCTGATGAGAATGTATGAATATAGTAGTTTTGGGGTAGAATGTTCTGTAAAAGTCTGTTAAGCCCATTTGCTCTAGAGTCTTAAGTCCAGTGTTATCTTTGTTTATTTTCTTCTTGGAGGATCTGTCTATTTCTGTCAGTGGGGTATTGAAGTCCCTGGCTATTACAATGCTGTTGTTTATTACTTTATTTAGATATAATAGGATTTGATTTATGAATCTGGGTACACCTGTGTTAGATGCATACATATTTAGGATTGTTATATCTTGTTGAATACCTTCCCTTTACTATTATATAATGACCATCTTTTTCTTTACTATTTTTGATTTGAACTCTAGGTTATCTGATATGAAAATTGTTTAGTGAATTTTTTAATTCATGTTCTGTATTGTTTTTGTGGTTTCTTTGTCTTGTATTTCATTGAGCTTCCTCATAATCCAAATTTGGAATTCTTTATCTGTCATTTTGATATTTTTGTTTGGTTCATATTCATTGGTGAAGAGTTATTGTTTCCTTTTGGGGGTGTCCTTTTGTTCTGATTTTTTTCATATTTCCAGAGTTCTTTTGTTGAGTCCTTCTTATCTGGCCTCTTGGTCAAGTCCTAGGGGTCCTGGGACTGGCTTGCTGGCCTGTCCCCAGTACACCAAAGATCAGTCCTTGTCCATGACACGGAGAAGAGTGCTGGTCCCAAGTTGCCTATGGGGTGTTCAAACGGGTGTGATGATCTCTCAGTTTGCCTCTGTCCTGCTGTCTTCACCTTTTCCCAGCAGTGTGAGTTGTGTTGGGTCCCCCAGCTTAATCTCTGATATTGTGGGTTGTATGTGTGAGTACGAATCTGTCACAGTCTGTTTGCTTGAGTAGAGAGATAACTATGATGAGTTGTAGAGTTGTTCCCTCTGTCATTGATTGATGTTTGTGTGAAAGAGCCAGCTGCTGAGATGTTCTTTTGTGCTAGTTGTAGCACAACTCTGGTCCCCCAGGTAAAAGCCCCAAGCTTTAGGAGGGACCCTGTAGTTCCCAGGGTGTTGCTTGATCTCTACCACCACTGAGGCGGAGGGAGAAGCAAGGCAGTTTGTGGCTAGGTTGCCTGAGCCTGAAAGGCTTTGCAAAACCTCAGCAGGGCTCAGAAGTTGGTCTTCTGGCCCCTAGGGGCAGCTGCTGGTAGGAGGGTCAGGACAAGCTCTCCAAACTGGTATGGCTGTTCTCTGGAGAGGAGCTTAAAGGCTTTAGTGCTAAGACCTGGGCTGGGATCATACCACCCTTATCCAGTAGCATAGTTTTTCTGTGAAGAGGGGTGGATGCTCACCCAAATTACCACTCCTTTGACCCCCCCCAGTGCACTCCCTCAGATGTGTGCTCCCTCATCATCCAAGTCCAGCTCTCGAACCTCCCCCTGGTCTGTGTGTCCGACCCACTAGTGTACATCTCCACAGAACACTGGCAGGCAGGAAGTTCCCATATTGTGCACCCCCGTTCCACTACAAGTCCTCCAGGGAAGAGGTACAGGCCCCTCTTTGGGGACCTCAGCCTGGAGCAGTGCCCTCCAGAGAGAACTGAGCACTCACAAACTTCTTGATGCATACTTTTCTCTCTGTTATAATTAGTGTAAGAAGGGACCACAGCACCCAGTCAGCCAGCAGGCCTGAGTGTGAGGCATTTGATTGCCATGGAGCCAGGAGATAGGCTGTTCCTCTCCAAATGCCATACCCATGTCCAATATGGTAGGTCTCCAGTGGGGGGATGGGTATGCTCCCAGATCGCCGTCCCTCAGTACCCCACCACACTCTCCCCCTTCAGATATGTCCAGGTGGGCTTCCTTGCTACCGAAGTCCAGCTCCCAGACTTCTCCTCTGCATCCCCCTTCACCCCTCTCATGTCCAGTAGACACCAAGACCAGATTTATCTGAGCCACCAGTGTGTACTCCGCCAGAGAAAAGCTGCTGTTTGGGAACTGCGGGGCTCAAACTACTCTCGCAGTTGTAATACATCAAGTGGGGCCATGGGTCCCGGTCAGCGTGAGCTCAAACTGCTTTTTGCTGCATTAGTTAGAGGAGGTGCAGGGGGAGGAAGTGTCTGGATGGAAGACAGTCAACACTCAGGCCTCTAGTGGTCCTCTGTGAGGGGAGGCCCCTCATGGACTGCCAGCAACTCCTGGGGCCCACTGTTTCTTACTTTCCACTGCGCCTGGGCTTGTGGAGTATACAAAAGCCTTCCATAAGTTTAGTGGCCTGCTGGTGACCAAAGGCATGTAGGAGGGGAGGGGAATCCCCCCTTACCCTTTCACTGGGCTCCAAGCCTCTCTGGGTTTGATCCTCGACAATATCTTCTCCTCTTTATTGTCTTCCTTTCTCAGCTTCACAGTTTTTCTCCATAGGGTTCCCAACTGTCTTTGTTGTCACTGTCTGCGGTCCACACTTGAGCTGTGACTTTTCCCCTTTCTCCTCAATCCAATATCCTACCTTCCCTCTGGGACAGTCCGACAAGTGTTGTCTATGTCAGCCATCTTGGCTTCTCGGGAAGTGGTAATTTGGCTTCATACCCACAAGTAGTGCAGGTTTGGAGTGTTGGTATCCTTCTGGTGATTCTTTTTCTATATTTTTCCAGAGTAGCTGGCTTTTGTACCATATTCCTGAGACCAAACAGTCCTTCCTAGCTTGCTGCTATACATAGAGCCTAGAGTTTTAACTCCCAACCTATATCCCCACTATATATTAGGGTTTTAAACCTTTTAACTAGAATTTTTATCTAATTAGCATGAGAGGGAGACTTCCTACATCAGCTTGGTTCAACTTATAGACCAAAAGTCTTTGGCTATATAAAAAAAACTTTTCTAGTTGTTTCTTAAAATATATATTTTGATGACTGGTATGTAAGCTAGCATATGTTAGAAATCCAAGACTGTCAAATTTGGAATATGTATTTATGCAAATTTGAAGTCATTCTGAGACTAGAAATACAAATTCTTATGACACAACAATGACATTTATAAAAATTTACATTTCTTTAAGAATAAGAAATTAAAAGAATTCTGTAACAAATATGTGTATATATTTAAAGCAACTTCCAAATGTTATTTCTTAATCACTGCTATTTTCTGATAACCTTAGTATCTAAATTTTTTCCATGACATAATGGGGATTTTGTGTCAGGCATATAAATAATGTAATAGCATAAGATTTAGAGAAAAGTAGGTATGCCTAAAGTTTGTGTGAAGATACTAAATGATATAATGAAAAGAAAGGAAAGAATTGGTTCTAAGAATAAATCACAGTCCACAAAGTCATATATTTAGGAAATGTAATTTTTATTATTTACATATAATGGATATTACAGATATTTGAATTAATTTGTATTTTGAGCATATTTTCTATCAGCGGCTGGTAACTAAATCATAATCAATATAGGGCCTTCTTTTCTACTTTCCCCCTAAGTCTGTGTCTTAAGTTTCTAGTGCCTTCCAAGTGCCAGTATCTTGGCAGATGGTATGAATATTTGGCTTTGTCTGTGCCTACTAAACTGTCAGTCTACTGACTAAAAGATCTTTAGTACACTCAGCATCAAGTCAGTGTCATCCACTGCTTCTCCTTTACCACCGTAAGTGTCAGAAAATCTGAGACCTTACTTTCTTCTTTGACTGTATTCTGAAGGTGGGGCAAAGTGGCCCTCCCTGACAAAACTCAAAACCTGATGAGATGCTCTGTTTTGTTCATCATCCTCCCACCAGTTCTAAGCTGGGATGAGTATCTTGCACAGTACCTTCCCAGAGATCCACCAGCATATTGCCCTAACCCAACAGAATCTTCACCTACTGTGCATTGAGCATAAGGGGATGGGGAAAGGAGAAGCAGACAAAAGATCTTCCAAGTCAATCAGTTGTGCTCAGAATCCTTGGCTTTTGAAAATCAAATACAAAAAATTTAATAATTTAATTTCTTTGTTATACACATCCTGCTGTGTCATCCATTGCTTGAGTCAGTAAAACATTATCTGCTCTGCCTGAATGAAGGAGGGTCATGGATAACCAGAACTAGAAAAAACATTGGCTAATATATAAATGGTTTGGAGGTTTTTTTTATTTGTTTTGTTTTTTGTTTTTCACTACAAAGAAACAAAATAAAGTAGAAAGGAATAAGACAGGAAAAGAAGCCCAAGAGATTTATAGTAAAGAAGAAAGAAGACTAAAAGACCTCTTTATAAACACGTGACATACCTGAGCAATGTAGCTAGATCCCATATTTACAAATAAATGAAGAAGGAAAGAAAAAATGAATAAATGAAAAATATGTGAATGCTAGATTTAGTGGGTTTGGAAAATTATTTTTTTTCATTTTTCTTGTAGCATATTATGGGGGCACCATGTGTTTAGGTTTAATATATTGCCCTTGCCACACCTGAGTCAGAGCTTCAAATGTGTCCATCCCTCAGATGGTGCACACTGTACTCATTAGGTCTGTATATACTCATTCCCTCCTTCCCCCTCCCATCTGCACGACACCCCATGAATGTTATTACTGTAGGTGCACTTAAGTTGATCAGTTAAAACTAATGTGATGGTGAGTACATGTAGTGTTTTTCCATTCTTGTGATACTTCACTTAGTAGAATGGGTTCCAGTTCTATCCAGGATAATACAAGAGGTGCTACATCACCATTGCTTTTTGTGGCTAAATAGAATTCCATAGTATACATATACCACATTTTATTAATCTACTCATGTATTGAAGGGCACTTGGGTTGTTTCCACATCATTGCAGTTGTGAATTGTGCTGCTATAAACATTTGAGTGCAGATCTCTTTTTTATAGAATGTCTTTTGTTCTTTTGGGTAGATGCCCAGTCATGGGATTGCTGGATCCAAATGGTAGTTCTACTTGTATCTCTTTGTATCTACTGTATCTTTGTATCTACTTGTATCTCCATATTGCTTTCCACAGAGGTTGTACTAGTTTGCAGTCCCACCAACAGTGTAGGAGTGTTCCTGTATCTTCACATCCGTGCCAACATTTATTGTTTTGGGACTTTTTGATAAACGCTATTCTCACTGGAGATAAGTGGTATCTCATTGCAGTTTTGATTTGCATTTCCCTGATGAATAGAGATGTTGAGCATTTTTTCATGTTTGTTGGCCATTATTCTGTCTTCTTTTGAAAAGATTCTGTTCATGTCCTTTGCCCACTTTTTGATAGAGTTGATTTTTTCTTGCTGATTTTCCTGAGTTCTACATGGATTCTAGTTATCAGCCCCTTATTGGATGGATAGCATGCAAAAATTTTCTCCCATTCTGCTGATTGTTTCTTTGGCTGTGCAGAAGCTTTTTGATTTGATCAGGTCCTATTTATTTTTGTTGTTACTGTGATTGCCTTTGGGGTCGTCTTCATAAATTCTTTGCCTAGGCTAATGTCTAAAAGAGTATTTCCAACATTTACCTCTAGAATTCTAATAGTTTCACACCTTAGGTTTAAAAGTCTGTTACCCATCTTGAGTTGATTTTTGTGAGAGGTGAAAGGTGTGTATCCTGCTTCAGTCTTCTACAGGTGGCTATCCAGTTTTCCCAGCACCATTTATTGAATAAGGATTCTTTTTCCCAGTGTACATTTTTGTCTGCTTTGTCAAAGATTAGATGGCTATATGAGGATGGTTTTATATCTGGGTTCTCTGTTCTGTTCCACTGGTCAATGTCCCTGTTCTTGTGCCAGTACCAAGCTTATTTAATTATTACAGGCTTGTAGTATAGTTTGAAATCTGGCAAATTGATAACTCTGATTTTGTTTTTATTCTCTAGAATTGCTTTTGCTATATGGGGTCTTCTCTGGTTCCATATGAAGTATAAAATTATTTTTTTATATCTGTGAAAAATGATGTTGGTATTTTAATAGGGATTGCGTTGAATCTGTAGATCACTTTGGGTAGTATAGACATTTTAACAATGTTGATCTGCCAACCCATGAGCATGGGATGGTGTTCCACCTGTTTACGTCCTCTCCTATTTCCGTCCTCAGTGTTTCAGAGTTCTCACTGTAGAGGTCTTTTACCTCCTTAGTTAAATATATTCCTAGGTACTTTATTTTTTTGTTGCTATTATGAAGGGTATCGAGTATTTGATTTGGTTCTCAATTTAACTGTTGTTGATATGAATGCCTCTGATTTGTGTGTATTGATTTTGTATCCTGAGACTTTACTAAATTCATTTATCAATTCCAGGAGTCTCTTGGTTGAATCCTTGGGGTATTCTAGATATAACATCATATCATCAGCAAAGAGTGAGAGTTTGATCTCTTCTGCCCCCATTTGGATGCCTTAATTCTACTCTCGTCTGATTGCTATAGCCAGGACTTCCCGCACTGTGTTGAATAAAAGTGGAGATAGAACTGGAACTAGGCAAGGTTTCCCACTTTTTTTAAGTGTTCTTCTCATAAAAGGGTGTTGAATTTTGTCAAATGCTTTTTCAGCATCTATTGAAAGGATCATATGGTCTCTGTTTTTGCTTCTGTTTATGTGGTTTATTACATTTATAGATTTGCGTGTTTTGAACCATCCCTGCATCTCTGGAATGAAGCCCACTTGGTCGTGAAGAATTATTTTCTTGATAAGCACCTGGATTCAGTTGAGTTTTGTTGAGATTTTGTTGAGAGTGTTTGCGTCTATATTCATAAGGGATATTGGTCTGTAGTTTTCTTTCTTTGTTGCACCTTTTTCTAGTTTTGGTATCAAAGTGATGTTGGCTTCATAAAATGAGTTGGGTAGGATTCCATCCTTCTCAATGTTATGGAATAATTTCTGCAGGATAGGCACCAGTTCTTTGTTGGTGTGGTAGAATTCCAATGTGAAACCATCTGGTCTGGGACTTTTGTTTTTAGGAATGTTTTTTATTGCTCTTTCGATTTTGGCACTTGATATTGGTCTGTTCAGGAGTTCTATTTCTTCCTGGTGGACCCTAGGGAGGCTGTGTGTTTCTAAAAATTTGTCCATTTCTTCCACATTTTTCAGTTTGTGTGCATAAAGGTTTTTGCAGTATTCATAGATTATATCTTGTATCTGTGTGGCATCAGTTGTAATATCTCCCTTTTTTTTCCTGATGAAGCTTATTAGAGATTTCTCTTTTCTGTTTTTCGTTAGTCTAGCCAAACCCGTGTCAATGTTGTTTTTGTTTTTTTCAAAGAACCAACTTTGTTTTATTAATCTTCTGTATAGTTTTCCTGTTGTCTGATTTGTTCTTGTTGAGTTGATTCATTAGGTTGTCTATTTGTGATCTTTCTGTCTTTTGGATATAGGCATTTATGGAAATAAACTTTCCTCTCAGGACTGCTTTAGCTGTGTCTCACAGATTTTGATAACTTGTGTCTCCTTTGTCATTATATTCAAAGAATTTGATTTCCATCTTGATTTCCTTGTTTATGAAGTAATTGTTCAGCAGAAGGTTGTTTAATTTCCACGTTTTTGTATATAAATGAGAGTTTCTGTTGGGGTTGATTTCTATTTTTATTCCACTGTGATCTGAGAAGATACATGATATAATTTCTATTTTTTAAATTTTTTGAGACTTGCTTTGTGTCCTAGGATATGGTCAATCTTTGAGAATGTTCCATGAGCTGATGAGAAGAATGTATATTTAGTGGATTTTAGGTGGAATGTCCTGTAAATGTCAGTCAGGACCAATTTTTCTAGAGTTTTGTTTAAGTCCATTATTTCTTTATTAATTTTCTGTTTAGAGGATCCATCCTGTGCTGTCAGTGGGGTGTTGAAATTTCTAGCTATTATGGAATTGCTGTTTATAAAATTGCTTAGATCAAATAGTTTGCTTTGGGCCGGGCATGGTGGCTCAAGTCTGTAATCCTAGCTCTCTGGGAGGCCGAGGTGGGCAGATCGTTTGAGCTCAGGAGTTCGAGACCAGCCTGAGCAAGGGCGAGACCCCATCTCTACTATCAATAGAAAGAAATTAATTGGCCAACTAATATATATAGAAAAAAAAAATTAGCCGGGCATGGTGGCACATGCCTGTAGTCCCAGCTACTTGGGAGGCTGAGGCAGCAGGATTGCTTGAGCCCAGGAGTTTGAGGTTGCTGTGAGCTAGGCTGACGCCACGGCACTCACTCTAGCCTGGGCAATAAAGTGAAACTCTGTCTCAAAAAAAAAAAAAAATAGTTTGCTTTATTAATCTGAGTGCACCTAAGTTGGGTGCATATGTATTTGAAATTGTTATCTCTTCTTGGTGAACTGTATATATAATGACCCTCTTTGTCTTTCATTACTTTTGTTAGTTTAAAAACTAAGTTATCCGAAATCAAAATTGCCACACCAGCCTTCTTTTGGCTTCCATTTACTTGAAATACTGATTTCCATCCCTTTACCTTTAGTCTAAATGCAGGTTAGGTGAGGTTTCCTGAAAACAGCAGATACTTGGCTTGTATTTTTTTTATCCATTCAGCTAGCCTATGTCTCTTGAGTGGAGAGTTTAAGCCATTCACATTTATTGAGAGAACTGATAGGTGGGGAAATTTTCTGTTCATCCCATTGGCTTGAACTTGGTTGCTTGGTTTTATCTCTTGAGCCATTGTGTTATCTGGCCTTTAATCTTTCGCTTTTGAGTGGTTTTACATTCATGAGTGGTTATTGTGCTGATCTGTGTGTAACACTGTTTTGAGTACTTCTTGTAGGGCTGGTCTTGTCTTGGTGAATTCCCTCAGTCTTTGCTTACCTGAGAATGTCTTCATTTCTCCTTCATATACAAAACTTAGTTTTGCAGGGTAAAAGATTCTAGGCTAGGCATTATTCTGTTTCAAAAGAATGAGAATGGAGCCCGAGTCTCTCCATACTTATAAGGGTTCAGTTGAGAAGTCTGGCATTATTCAGATCGTTTTTCCTTTGTATGTTATCTGCTTCTTTCGCCTTACAGCTTGTAGAAGGGCCTGTTTAGTTGATATTTTGGACAGTTTGATGACTACATGTGCTGGTGTCTTCCTGTTTGCAGTGAATCTCCCAGGAGTCCTTTGAGCTTCTTGTACTTGGATATATAGCTTTTTAGCAAGGCCTGTGAAATTTTCCTCAATTATATCTTCAAATAGCTTATCCAACCCTGCATTTTTTCTTCTTCCCCATTGGGAATCCCCAACAACCTCAAGTTAGGTTTCTTTACATAATGCCACATTTTTTGTAAGCTTTGCTCTTTTCTCTTATTTCTTTGCTCTATCTCTATGACTAACTTATTTAATTGGAAAGTGTTATCTTCAATCTCTGAGATTCTTTCTTTTGTTTGATCTACCATTCTTGATGCATTCCACTGTGCTTTTTAGTTCCCTGAATAGATTCTTCATTTCTAGTAGTTCGGTTTGATTTTTTTTTTTTAATATTTCAATTTCTTTAGTGAATTTTTCTTCCGAGTCCTGAATTTTTATGTGGTTTCTTTGTGTTGGTTATCCATTTTTTCTTGCATATCATTGAGTTTTCCTACAATCCATGTTTGAAATTCTTCTGTCATTTTTGTGTTCTGAGTTTGGTTAATGTCCATTGCTTGAGAGTTCGTGTTCCTCTTTGGGGGAGTGCTTTCCATTTGATTCTTCATACTTCCAGAGTTCTTTCTTTGAGCCCTTCCCATCTGGTTCAGTTTTTCCCACCTTTCAGTTTTCATTTGGGAAGTAACAGGCCCTGTGTAGCCTCTGTTCCTGTAGGTGCTACAGGAGCAAGGCAGATCACAGCTGCTGGCTATGTGCACTTCTATGGTTGCTTGATCTGCTGTTGGGGGGAGCCTGCTATTGTGTTGTTCAGGGTTCTACCACCATTGGTAGGCTACTCCTGATGGGAGGGGTTACTTGGGGAGCTTATTGTGGCCTCTTGCGGGGATTTTTGTTCCCTGACCACGGACCTCACTGTTGGTAGCTGACCGGGGACGGAGATCCAACCCCAGCATTATGATCCTACTAGATGACCTAAACCAGTCTGATGAGCAAAGTCACTGGGCTGTCAGCTGTTGATCTGTTCCAAGGCCCTGTGGATACACACTAGTCACAGAGGGAAAGTGGCTTTTCTTGTCTTATCCTACCTCCAGGGGTAGAGCCTATCACTTTTGGCACAAAGGATGCTGGCTAGGGGGAGGAGGTGGTTCCCCAGTCTGCCTGGCACCCCAGTGCTTGTAATTCCCGCAGACGTTAGCCTCCCATGACTAGGGAACTGTTCAGAATTCATCCATCAAGATAGGCGTGGCTAGTTGATCATAGATTGTGTAAGGGCAGAGCTTTTCATGAGAGTCCCCGTGCTGGGGGAAGGGAGCTGCCGACACACCATATCACACAGCAGAGGCTGGGTGTGGACCCCAATAATGGTGACCACCCACCCACTAGCACTAGGGCTGACTGTTCAGAACATAGCAGTTGCCAGATTGGGGACCTGGGTCATCAGGATGTCCCATTGTCTTTTTGTCACCCTCCCATAGTCTCATGTCTGTCCAGCAGGAGCTCTCAGTCTTACTGAACCACCCTGAGCGGGCCTGTTTGCCTGCAGTGGTTTCCAGATTAGAGCCTCCTACTTTAGTGATCACCTCCGTTGGTCTGGACCCACTGAGTGCCAGAGGTAAGCTACCTCCAGCAGTAGCTAAGACCGGATCCCTCCCCCACCTATTGCATTCTTGGTACAGAGCACCCTGGAGTTCAAGATGCTTCCCACTAATGTCTCCTCTCCACAGAACCCCACACCTCCTGCCCCGATCTTGCACCAACTTCAGGCAGGTCCCTGGCTGAGTGGGTGTGGAGGTCAGTGGGGAATCAAGAAGCTCTCCTGTGGGTCTGATCACACTTAACTTGCTGGCCTGGCAGGTGCAGCTGTCTCATGCTCTATTCTTTATTGTTTGTTTTCCACTATCCAGAGTTCGACATTTTATCTCGCGTTCACCTTATTTTCTTCCTGTTTTGTGTGATTCTACGCTGATTCACAACACGGAGCAATCCACTCGTGTGTAGGAAACTGAGATTTATGCCTCTTTCTCTGGGAGCAGGAATCCAGGTTACCTTTACTCCACCATTTTTCTTCCCTTGAAAGTGAACCTTTAAATAAGGAGGGACTGGTATATATACACAGATACATAAATAGATATAAAATAGAACTCGGTTCAAATTTTAACTTAATTTTACCAAGCACTGTCTTGTAAACAACTTTCAGCAAAAGCAAAATATATTTTTTTCAGCTGATAGTTTTTTAAAAAGTAGAATTATACAAAAAGGTATATTTTTAAAAGAATAAATATATCACACCTGAGTATATAAACAATATACCATCAGTGGACTAGATTCAGGAATTTCTAGACAGTAGAACATAATTGGATTTGCATTTATTTAGAAAATGAAGTGAACTAATTCTTTTTAAGGTCCAAGAGAAAAACTGATGTGGTATTGGAAGCAGTTCTCATCAGAGAACTGAAGTAATTTCAAGATCAAAAATCAATTAGGAGAAACTTTAAACATAATTGCTAAGTGAAAGAAGCCAGTCTGAAAAGGCTACGTGTTGTGATGATTCTGACTATATGACATAGAAACAGAAACTATATACAGACAGTAAAAGGATCAGTGCTTGATAGAGGCTGAAGAGGAGGAGGAGAGGGATGAATAAGTGGAACACAATGGATTTTTAGGGCAGGGAAACTATTTTATATGATGCTGTAATTGTGGGTACATGAAATTATGCATTTGTCAAAACCCATAGAATTATACAACACAAAGTGTGAGCCCTAAAGTATGGACTTTAGTTAATGTATCAGTGTTGATTCATCAGTTATAACAAATGTACCACACTAATGCAAAATATTAATAGGTGGAAATGTGTGTATGTAGGGGGTATATGGAAAATCTCTCTGCACAGATTTTCTGTAAACCTAAAATTCTTTAATAAAGAATTTTGTGCCTATAAAAAGGTTACCTAAAGGTTGAGTTCTTGGTAACATGCTAGGAGGCACACACTGCATGCAACAAAGGATCCTAACCACATTTTGGATGATAAAGATTCTTTGCCTTATTAAAAAATAAAAATAAAGGAGTCCATGCCCCCTAAATGCAATCAGTGTGTGGCTCTACACTGGGGGAAAAAAATAATTTATGTAAAAGACATCATTGTGAAAATTGGTGAAATTTGAGGTAATATTGATAATACTATTGTTTAATGTTTTATTTCCTGATTCTGATCATTATACTATGATTATATCAGTGAGAGAGAGAGAGAATAAATATAAATGAGAAGAGAATATTCTAAAACAAAATGTTAGCAATTAATGAACCTGGGTAAAAGGTAGGATCCTTTGTACTATTGTTTTGTGTTTTATTCTTTTTCTATAAATTTAAAATTACTTAAAAATGCAATTTTTTTTAAAGTCTAGAGTTTTCTTGCTTCCTGTGGGTGGGTTGGCTGAGGTCATGAATGCATCATGTTCCCTGTGAGCAATGCAGAGTATGTGATTTGAACAGAGGAGAGTACTGTGCAGTTGAGGAAGAAGTGATTCCTTTTATGGAATAGTGAGGAGTGGCATAAAGCTAGAGTCAGCACTCAGGCCAGATGCCTGGGAATTTTTATTACTAAAATAAAATAACAGCAGTCAGAGCAAACCAATTATTTATGTACAGTGGAATCGTAATCGGAGTTTGCAGGAGCGATAAGATCTAAAACAGTGGGGCTTTGGGGCACTTCATATTAAAATGGTCTGAACACTGGTTTAAAAAATCAATTAGATAGCAGGAATGTGGGTAGTGGTATGAACCATTAGTTTTCAAAGTGTCCCTGCATCAACAGCATCAGAATCACCAGAAAATTGTTAAAAATGCAAATTCTCAGACCCACTCCAGACCTACTGAATCACAAACTCTGGGGGTAGGCCCAGCAATATATGGTTTAGCAAGCTCTCCAGTTGATTCTGATAGGCAGTAAGTTTTAAAGCCACACATATGAACATTATGATAATTGATTACTTAGATTGCCTGTTGAATAGTTGGGCTACTCCTGCTCCTGCCCTTCCACCCTCCCACATAAAGAATTGGCATTTAACCTCGGATAACACCTTGGGAACTGCTTCCTAAATTAATTCAAGGACGTTCCTGGTTTGTGGACTGGGAGGAAGAAGCAAAGCAGAGTTTAGAAATAGAATGATGGTAGGTATGGAAAAGCAGTTCTCGTGAGTGAAATAAAATAAGTTCACATGATAGGAAAATGTTCTATATCTTAGCAATTGTGAAAATCCTCAAACTGTATGCCTGCTTCCCATTCATGTACCCAAAAGGTGGATTTCTCTTGAGATATTTTGACCATTTAGACTGGCCTTGCAATCAACTCCCCTATTCATAGTAGTGGTCTCTTGCAGAAACAGACCTACACAATTAGTGCCAACTGCCTATAGTAATAAACCTAATCCTTTGTCTAGAAAAATAAACCAAATATTGTCAGTTTTGAGAAATCAAAATAATGTAAAAGATAAACAGAAAAACTGATCCAAGGGAAAAGAGACACATACAGAAAACAAAAGGGATGTTACAAAAATTGTAATTATTATCCTAAGATTTTCAAAAAAATTATATCTTGAGAGAAATAGCCTATCATAAAAGCAATCAGAGGAAAAGAAAGAACTCATAAAAATGAAAAACATTGTTAAAATTAAAGTAGTATGAGGGTTCTTTAACAGAATGGGGCAAAACATAAGTCTAAAAAGCAAGCTTCTGAAGAGGTATATTTTATGTTATATTCACTACTTTATCACTAGCACCTGGTATGTGTCCAATCCTTTAGTTACTCAGTGAATATGTGTTGAATCTAAGACTGGATCATTTTGTACTATGGAAGATAAAGTTGAGGACTTCTCTTAGAATATAGTATAACATAAAGAGATGGAAAATAGAACAAAATTAAACCATGGAAGATACTAATAAAGAGATAAAACTTGTGTTTATTGAGAATTATGAAAATAGGAGCAAAGAACATAGCAGTGATTAGAGGAAAAAATGAAACTTGTATTGCAGAAAAAAACTTGAGTCTTCAGATTGAAAGGGACAACTAGTGCTGAAAAGGAAAACCTTTAGACACATATCTAGTGAAATTTTTCAAATCCAGGGATAAAGAGAATGTTGTAAAGACTTTCAACAAGAAAAGAAACAAAAATAAGGTTGATGTAGGATTTTCATAGGCAGTAGTATATGTTACAAAACAGTGCATCAATATCTTCAAATAGTTTTCAGTGAAATTATTTTTAATCTAGAATTTTATACTCAAGTAGAATTAAAATGTGAAGACAGAGCCTCAAATATGAAAGAACATAAAAAGTGTACTACCTACACACATTTTCTGAAAAAAAATTCTCAAGGACACACTACAGTATAACAGAAAATGAATTCAAGAAAGAGGACAATAAGAGATACAAGAAAGCAGTGTTAAATAAGCTGAATAAAAATAAGGAGAAGAATAAAATAGTTAAAACTAAATTTGGATTAATTCAGTTTTAAGCTATTCCTAACAAAGTAGAGGCATAGAGCAATCTTTGTGTTTGGAAGTTGAGAGTAAAATGTATTCTACCATTTTTAGAAGGGAGAGATTATAGATACTGAACTTCAACTATTTTTGTTAAAATTTGATATTAATCTTTAGAAGAATATACATTGGATATAATAACAGCATTAAAGACTTATATAGTGAGTTTTATGGGCACTATGAATATATATATTAACTCATTTAATCCTTATACCTCTATGTATGTCCACTTTCCAAATGAGGAAAGTGCCACCTGGGGAGTTAATGGCTTGCATAAAGTCACAAAGGCATTAGGGGCAGAACCTGGACAGATTGGCTCAGGAGTCGTTGCCTCTTAACCACTGCATTACTGTTTCTTCTTGAAAAAAATAACATGGAGAGATGTCTGTTTTCTGCTGCTATAAGAGAATACCACAGACTGGGCAATTTATTTAAAGAAAGATAATGGAAGTTTACTTAGTTCATGATTCCGGAGGCAGGGAAGTTTAAGAGCATGGCACCAACCTCTGGTGTGGGTCATCCATGGCAGAAGAAAGAAGTGAGCTTCTGAGACAGAGAAAACCAGGCCAAACTCATCCTTTTATATGGAAACCACTACAGCAATAATTTAATTAATCCATTCATGAGGTCAGGGCCCTCATGACCTAATCACCTCTTAGAAGTCCCACCTCTTAATACTGTTGCATAGGGGATTAAGTGTCCAATACATGAACTTTCTGGCGTCATACTCAGATTATAGCAAGGAGGAAGGTCAAACCTAACAGTAATCATAATAATTGCAAATGAGTTAAATGTCACTGCTGCTTTATTTTTAATGTTTAATACTCAGTCTTTAATTGTATCTTAATTTTTATTGATTTTCTAAAGCTTATTTGCTTTGTACTATTTATAACTTTATTTCTTGAGAAAGGAGCCTCAGAGATTGAGTGTATTTGGTTGAATTTGTAGGACAATTTCCTTGGGGTTAAAAACAGGCAGCTGGGCACCTATTCATTTGCTGATTATGATAAAGATGACTTGCTATTTCTAACTTCGTTGTAGGTCTTGTATAAATCTGCCTCTCTCTTTTAACCTATATTGATATCATCTTCAGTTATTGTTTATTGAACATTTAGTATTTCTCAGGACTTTTTGAAGTACCTTAATTTACTTAAGAATGTGACAGTAAAGAGTCTTGTTCTAGATCCAGGCTGGCTGTGTTGAAATCTCAGCTTCACCACTAGTAGTTTGAGCAAGTGAGATTTCTGTATATGTTCCTTTTGATCTGAAAACTGATAACAGTATCTATTTTATAGAGGTTTTATGTTAAGGAAATGAGTTAGAAATAAGATGATGAAAGCTATGGATACTAAGCTCCAAAGTATTTGGTAGGGAACACAAAATAAATGTTTAGCTCTATGGTGAATATACTGTTATAAGAATGAGCATGTTATGTTGTGTTCATGCTTGAACATGCTTATCTTGTCTCTTCTTAATGTTTTTCTGAATGCATATCCTCAGTCTTTTAACCATACTTCGCGAGATAGTTTCAAGACTTGTGTTGCTCTGGCATTCAGAATGTTTCTATGAATAACTCTGGTTTGTGTAACTCAAAGTAGCTTTGAAGTCTGTATCTTTCAAAGTAGCACACATTGTATGATGTGATTATCATACAATGGTAGGCATGTAAATCCACACTACTGCAGTTCAGGTTTCTTTTGTTTTTTAAGCATACATATCACATATTGAGCTCCTTGTCAGTTAAAATCCCTAGGTCGTCTTTACATGAATTGTTTTCAGCTAAGGTTCCTTCTATGTATGCAGTCTATTCAGGACATATAAGGGTCTAGTTTCATTCTTCTGCATATGGATATCCAGTTTTCCCAGCACCATTTATTGAAGAGACTGTCCTTTCCCCACCATGTTCTTTAACACCTTTGTCAAAGATGTGTGGATTTAGTTCCAGGTTTCTCTATTCTTTTCCATTGGTCTGTGTGTCTGTTTTGATGCCAATACCATGTTTTTTTGGTTACCACAGCTCTGTGGTATAATTTGAAGTCAGGTAAGGTAATTCCTCCAGTTTTGTTCTGTTTGTGCAGGATGGCTTTTGTGCAGGATGGCTATTCCAGATCTTTGTGGTTCCATGTAAATTTTAGCATTAATTCTATTTCTGTGAAGAATGTCTTTCGTATTTTGATGGGGATTACATTAAATCTGTAGAGTGTTTGGGTAGTAGGACATTGTAACAACATTGATTCTTCTAATCCATGAGCATGGAATATCTTTTTTGTGTATGTGTCCTCTTCAACTTTCATCAGTGTTTTATAGTTTTCAGTATAGAGATCTTTCACTTGCTTGGTTAAGTTTATTCCTACGCATTTTATTTGTAGCTTTTGTAAGTGGAATTACTTTCTTGCTTTTTTTTTTTCCAAGATTGTTTACTAGCATTTGGAAATGTGTGATTCATTTTTGTATGTTGATTTTTGTATCCTGCAATATTACTGAATTTATCAGTTCTAATAGATTTTGGGTGGAGTTTTTAGGTTTCTCTACATATAAAATCATATCATCTGCAAAAGAGAATAATTAGACTTTTTTCCTTTCCAATTTGAATGCCCTTATTTTTTTCTCTTGTCTGATTGCTCAAGCTAGAACTTCCAGGTCTAAGGAAGAAAATATTTGCAAACTACCCATCTTATAAGGGATTCATAATTAGAATATATAAGGAGCTCCAACTACTCAATAGGAAAACATAACATATATAATCTGATAAAAAATGGGCAAAGAATCTGAATAGACGTATCTCAGAAGAAGACATACAGATGGCCAACAGGTATATGAAAAAATGCTTGGTGTTATTAGTCATCAGAGAAATTCAAATCAAAACTACTGTATGATATCATGTCACCCCAGTTATTAATAAAATGGCTTTTGTCAAAAAGACAGGCCATAACAAATGCTGGCAAGGTTGTGGAGAAAGGCAAACTATCCTGCACTACTGGTGGGAATGTAAATTAGTGCAACCACTACATACAACAGTATGGAGGTTCCTCAAAAAACTAAAAATAGAACTATCATATAACCTACCAGTCCCACTGCTGGGCATATATATATTCCAAAGGATGGAATCCAGTATATTGAAAAGATATCTGCATTCCCATGTTTATTACAGTGCTATTCACAATAGGCAACATTTGGAATCATGTCTATAAACAGATGAATGGATAAAGAAATCATGATACATAAACACAGTGAAATATTATATAGTCACAAACAAGAATTAAATCCTACCATTTACAACATGGATGGAATTGAACATGTTAAGCAAAATAAACCAAGCACAGAAAGATCTCACATGTTTTCACTCTTATGTGGGAGCCTAAGTATTAAAAACAACTAATCTCATGGAGACAGAGAGTAGAATGATGGTTATGAAAAGTTGGGATGGGTAGTGGGGACAGGGGCATAAAGTGGGGATGGTTAATTGGTGCAAACATATAGTTAGAATGAATATTTGATAGCACAACAATGCGACTATAATCAACAATAAATTAGAGTATTCAAAATAACAAAAAGAATTAGAATGTTCCTAACACATAGATATGATAAATGCCTAAAGTGATAGTTACCTCAATTACCCTTATTTGATTAATTCACATTGTATACCTGTAACAACTTTTAAAAATTAAATTAAAAAGACTGACAAAAAAATTAAAGCAGTAATCATAGAGGTTTGTGTTATTTCTATTTTTTTGGATTGCTTCATTTAGCTCAAATAATAGATGAATAATTCCATCCTTTCTATTTTCAAACTTCCGCCATTAAGTTTATTTTCAAAATACTGTATTATGAAATAAATATTTCATTTTTTTAGTGTAGTCATTTTTGTTGTATATGTAAGTATAAAATTCTATCTTAGAAATAAAATTCTGCACAAATATTTGGGCCACAATTTGGTAATGGTATAAGAAGTTCCTCAAATTATCCTTTTTTTATGGCATGGGTTTCCTAGAGATTAATTAGTTCAAATCTCAAGGCAAAATCCTGAGGGTCTAATAGAAACAGAATAAGCTCACACTCTGAAGTAAAATTTAGGTAAACAAGCATGTAGGTCCAAAGGTGTTTTTTATCTGGGGCACCCAGTTCAGTACTAATTATCCCCACTTTTAGCTATAATTTTTCAAATGTCTTTAAGTTCAGAAGGGAATAGACATATGTCAATAATGAGTAAAAATTACTGATCCTGTTGCCTTTGCAGCAGATTTTTCTTCTTCATTGTTCAACTCATAGCTATAAGCTTTCTGTTCATGAGGGACATTTATTTCCTATCTGTGTTAAACTTTGCATATGTTATATGAGATTTTTAAGAATGCTTATTATCTAGCTTTAAATATCCAGAAGTTCCACAAGAATACTGAAGAACATTTAACAGAGGTACTCATAAGAGGATGTAAATCAATACAATATTGTGTAAGGTGAACCTGTGATCATTTTAAGGATGAGAGCACCCATGATCAGGATGCACTGAGTTTAGAACCTGTCTACTAATTCGTGAATTGATTCATTCATTCAGCAAAGATACACACACACACACAAGTATATATGAGACACTCCTTTTCTGCATCTTAACATTCTATTGAGGGAGAAAGAAAAATAGGCAAATAAAAATAAGACCTATAAAGGAAATATGCGAGTAGTGACAGAATAACATGGGGAATAGATAAAATGGCCGGTGAAATTCTCTTTGGGAAGTTGATAGTTAAGCTAAGCTTTTAAGGATGAATTGCAAAGCTGGCCATGTGTAAGAAAGGATGTGCCAGGGAAGTTTTATTCTGTAATAAATCACTCTAAAATTTAGTTGCTTTAAAAAAAAAAATACCTTCATCTACTTACACTTTTCTGGGTTGGCAATTTGGGCTGGGTTCAGTGATAACATGTCTCTGTTCCACATAGGGTCATCTGGGCTCACTTGTACATTTGTAGTCAGCTAACAATTATTGGCTCACACATGTACATGGTGGTTGGCTTGTTATCAGCAGTCACAATGGAGGTAATTGGACCATGTGTCACTTATCATCCAGCAGGCCTGCCTAGCCTTATTTTCATGGTAATGGACTCAGTTACCAAGAACAGCAAGGGAGGGCCATTCCCAATGCATAAGCATTTTTGAAATCAGATTGTATCATGTTTGTTAATGACCCATTGGCCAAAGCAAGTCGCATGGCAGATCCTAAAGTCAGAGGATGAAAAAATAATCTCTCCATCTTGATGAAATGCATAGGGGCATGTACATACGAAGAGGAAGAATTTTAGCTATTAATATTTTGTAATCCACCACATGGAGTAAGAGCTTTTTAGGAAGACAAAAGCATCATGTCTCAAGATCCTAAGGCAGGAAAGTATTTGGTGTGTGTGTTGAGCTGGAAGATGACCAGTGAATGGAAAGTAGCTCAATATGGGGGATAACAAGGTAGGCTGGATCTTACAGAGTCCTGTAGATCATTGTAAGGAGTCTGATCTTTTCAAGTGTAAAAAGAAACCATTAAGCAAGTGGGAAAGAAGAGATCCTGGTCTACCTAGGAAATGCTGCTGAGAGATTGAGGAAGATAGGTCAGGAAAGTATCCTGGATTTGGCTGTAGCAGAGGTTGTTAGTGACTTGTATAAGAGCAGTTTCTGTTGTTCAGTATGAACAACAGAAGCCATGTTAAAGTGAATTGAAGAGTGGATAGGAGGTAAGAAAGCAGAAATTATATATAATATGGTCAAGTCTCTTGTGAAGTTTTGCTGTGAAAGGGAAGAGAAGAATGTAACATGAGCTGGTGAGGTTATTTTTACATGCTTATTAATTTGTTTTGGCATAAGAGCTTGCATGTCGTATATACTAATAGGAATGGACTAGTTGAGAAAAGGAAGAGAAGTAGTAGAGAGAAAATATTGACTCAAATATAAGTAGACTTCTACCAAGAAATTAAAAAAACTTTAATAAATGAAGTAGTAAATCAGGCTTATGTATTTAAAATCTCTACATTGTAAAGATGTCTAATTCTTCCTAAATTTATCTGTGGGTTCAATGCAGTTCCAGTAAAAATTCCAACTTTTTAAAAAAGAATGAAGTAATTCTAAATTTTAAATAGTCATGGAAAAGCCAAGAATAGCCAAGATACTATTGAAGAATAACAATAAGATAAAGAGACTTCTAGATATTGAGGCTTATTGTAAAGCTACAAGAGAGTCTGATTATGACATAGGAATAGATAGTAAACTAATGGAACAATAAAAATCCCAGATGCAGACCCATGCATGTATGGTCTCTTAATGACAAAGTGGCACTTCAAAGCAATGCAGGAAAGTCTTTGCAATAAATAACTGGGCCAATGAATAACTATAAAAAATAAAAATTAAATTTACCCATAAGGTACACCATATATGAAAGTCAGTTTCAGGGGAATCATAAGATTATAAAATATCATGAAATGCAAAATAGTGCTATATTAATGACCTTGGGAAAGGGTAAGAGTTTTTAAATAAGACACAAAAAGTAGTAACCATGAAGAAAAAATGTGAATATATAAACTGCTTTAAAATTAAGAACGTCATTTTATCAAAGCACATCATGAAAAAAGTGAAAAAGCAAATAAGAGAAAAGGAAAAAAATACAACACATCTAACCAATAACAACAAATAACTAGATTAAGTAAAAATGCCTACATGTCTATAAGAAAAATCAGACAACCCAATTAAAAGTAAAGTCCTCCACAAGAGAGCAATTCCCAACAGGTGGCAGAAAGAAGATGGCAAAGGAAAAGCAAATCCATCTGGAAAAATCAAATAATAGTTTATTCAGCAGTCGAAAGTTGTCCTCCTTTATTGGTGCTGCTATAACAAAAGTACCACAGACTGGGTAATTTATAGGAACGGAAATTCATTTCTTACAGTTCTGGAGCCTGAGAAGTCCAAGGCAGGGCCCCAAGAGGTTTGGGATATGGTGAAGGCTCAGTCTCTACTTCCAAGATGGCACCCTGAACGCTGCTTCCTTGGAGTGGACAAATGCCGTGTCCTTACATGGTGGAAGAGCAAAACAGATGAAGGCTGTTCCTTCCAGCCCTTGTAGAAGGTTGCTTATATAACACTGTGCCCTCATGATTTAATCACCCTCTAAAGGTGTCACCTCTTAATACTGTTTGGTTGGGGGTTAAATTGTAACATAAATTTTGGAGGGGACGCAAACATTCAAACCGTAGCAGAAGGTTTTTCTGTGTTCTCAAAGTTCTGTTGCCTCATTTACATAACTTTTACATTTCATGTAACTTACAGATATTTATTAAACCCAAGGCTTCTTCAAATATTAATCACTGATCTCCATTTTTATAAACATCAAAGTGAGGAGAAAAGAAATACACCCTGTAGACTCCCATTATGCCGCACTGGACTGAATCCAGGCCTGGTTTGAGGAAAATGTTCAAGACTTTAGCATAACTACAGAGCCTGTGGGGAAGTAGGAGAAGGGAAGGAAGGGAGGAGTATTGCATAGCTAACATTTATTGAATATTTACTACATGCCAGGTACTGTACTAAACACTTGGATTATCTCATTCCATCCTTATAACTACTGCACAGATGAGGAAATTGTGAGGTTGAATAGCAGGAATTCTGGTAACAGACTTTGTGCTACTAACCTGTGAGCTGCCCAGTTCCTAACTATAATAAGTCCTCGAAGTTCTCACCAATAGTTTCTTGGAAACTATGACTTTAAGCGAAATGACATATAATGAAACCATAAGCTAATTAACAATTCCCATGGCCTATTTCTAGTCACAAAAACATCACCAAACTTCTAAATAACACTTCTGATATTAAACATTAAAATAAGTGAGAGCTGTATACACATTTTAAAAAGATTAATAAAAACACGATAATTATTCACCCATTTATTCCAGGTAAGGGTGGGGAATGGCTGGAGCCTCTCTCTGCAGCTCTGGACAAGACACCATTCCATCACAGGGATGGTGTCTTGTCCAGACAAGGGTGTGAGTGTCTGGACACCCACTCAGAGTGGAATCGTATGGACACACCAATTTATCTAATAGGCATTATCTTTGGGATGTGGGAGGAAGCCAGAGTACCCGGAAGAAAACCACGTAGACATGGGGAGAACATGCAAACTCCACACAGACCGTGGCCCCAGCTAGGAGGCGATTTTTTTCTCATCAACATTATAATGAAATGGCATTGAATAAAATTATGTTATTCGAAGACCTGCTTTACCTTTTCCTTAACTCTTCCATTTGGAGAGTGAAGAGGCTTATCAGGCTTCCCAGCTGCATGGCTAAGCCCATAGTTACCCCAGGTTTCTTCACAATGCCTACCTCCTAACAACTCTAGGCTTTGAGGTCCTGGAAGCTGCAAAGTATAGACTAGAGAATGCTTCATGCACAGTATGAGGATAAGGTGTGACGGCCTCCTGCTTTTACTTCTCATCATGTGTAGATGCCAATATTAAGGCTCTGTAACTTGGTGACAATCAGCTTATTAGCTGTAGTAGAGGTGAAACAGAAGAAGAATCTATATTCCTGTGACTGGTACACCTAACACTTAAATAGCGCTAGTTAAGTGGAGACACAGGTACACTTAATATGCTTTGGTATATTTTAGCATTTAGCAATATGTAAAAATACTAAAAAGAATAATTAGACTTTGGGGTTTTTCATGTATATTTTCAGTTTCTTCTCACATTGAAAGGCAGCATTTCTGTCACAGAAAAAAATGATATATGCTTCTCATAAATATTTTCATTCATTTTAACAAAATCTAAAGTCAATCTCAAGGAAACCAATCTCATACTGAACTAAGAAAAACTGTTTTTATGTTTTTCAGACTTTGAATAATGAGATGAGTACAGATGATGACAATGAATATGCAGAAGAAAAGGATAGCTACATCTGTGCAGTGTGTTTGGATGTTTATTTCAACCCTTACATGTGTTACCCTTGCCACCACATCTTCTGTGAGCCCTGCTTACGAACTCTGGCCAAAGACAATCCTGCAAGCACTCCTTGCCCGTTATGTCGGACAATTATTTCTAGAGTCTTTTTCCAGACAGGTAACTGTTCTCTTTCACTAACATGATTGTCTGATTATTCTGACTGCCTCTTTGTTCTAGTTCTAAGGTACTTTATAAATTATAAAAAAGTTATTGAAAATCATATACAGCATAATTTGTTAGACTCCACTTTATCAAACAGTGCTTATATACCTGAAAACTATGTTAAAATCATAGAATTATAGATGAGAATAAATCCTCATCTCTAATCCCCTACGCTACACTCAGATTATGTCTAAAACATCATAATTAGTTGTTGTACAGTCTTTACTTGAACATCTCCATTGTCAAGGAAATTCCATTTGAGGTGTTGATTATTTATTCCTCACATCTGCCTTCCACTACTACTCATTTTTCAATCCTTGTTATTTTCTCTGGAGTCACAGAAAATAGATCTGTAAATATCTGAGGACAGTTATTACATCTTACCCCCATCCTCCAAATCTGAATTTTCTTAATGTTCTTGACGTCTTTCTTCTTAAACAAGAAAAAAGTAAAATTGAGCAAGGATTTGTTGGCTTGTCATACAAAGATGGCATATAACACAGTATTTAAAACATTAATGGAGACATTAAAAACTAATGAATGTGGAACATAGAGAACTAAGGAAAAGGGGTAGAATGATGGAATGTGCTACTGTATGCTAAATGTTAGAGGGAAATTTTCTATCTTCACATTCTCATCTCAGCCATAGAGGAGCCAAATGAGGATTCAAAGTGCGAACTTCATTGGTAGTAAAACTGTATAGGGTACACAGCACATTGTCCTTCTCTGAAAGAAATCCAAGGACTCACCTGCATGAAAGAATCAGATTATTAAAGTAAGCTTTGAGTGTTCTAACCAGCTGCACGAAGACTTGCAAACTACCTTACAGGCTCAGTAATGAAGTGATGAAGAGAATGACGCCTCTCTGATCTGCCTAGTGCATGTAGACTACCACACAAAATCACTGCACTGAGCTTAGGCAGATCAAGAGACAAAAGGACATGCCAAACACAGTTGTAATTCTACCCAGTACAGAAATGTGGTCCGGACACCAGGCTGTCGTCAGTCTCACCCGGCACTTCAGTTATTCCTCCTTTCCCGAGCAAGTAAAGGGTGGAGAATGGAAAGGAAGCACTTCCATGAGAAGGCAGAAGCTTATTGGACACTGTTCTGGCCTATGGCTGGACATTGAAGTGGGACACAAAGGTTCTTTTCTAATTCCAGATCCCTTGTTGAGGTGACCAAAAGGAGGAGCACCAATGACACTTCTTTCTCAGTGTTATCTCTGGTTGGCTATGCATGCAAACATTTACTAAAAGCTCACTTTTATAGGTAGCACCCAGGTGGTAGACATGGTGCTTAAACAGATGCTGTCCCTGACTTCCATGATCTTGTTTAACAATGGTCAGAATTATAAAATTTATTTCCATCACATTTTATGATTCAAGTCTCTCTTGGTTCATTTATCAAAACAACAATTTCATATTTTCCTTTATTTTAAAAATGAATGATTCTAAAATCATACTGGGAATACTTATAGTCTCTTCCAATATAGACTATATTTGGTTGTATACTGTTATTTAGAGACTCATAATAAAAATGGAAATATCCCACTTAATTATTTATACCCTCAGCTGGGCACAGTGGCTCACACCTATAATTCCAGCACTTTGGGAGACCAAACCAGGAGGATTGCTTGAGGCCAGGAGGTTGAGACCAGCCAGGACAACATAGCAAGACCCCATCTCTACACAAAAATAAAAAATTAGCTAGGCATGGTGGAGTGCATCTGTAATCCTAGCTACTCAGGAGACTGAGGCAGGAGGGTGGCTAATGCCCAGAAGTTCAAGGCTACAGTGAATCGTGATGTGCCACTGCACCTCCAGCCTGGGTGACAGACTGAGACTCTGCCTATAAATTAATGAATTAAAATTTATACCCTCGAAAGGATTTGAGATAATTTATAGAATACATATAATGAAATAGCAGGACAGGAAATTATAAATTGAAACGGAATATAAAGACCAGGCGAGGGTAGAGGGACAGATATATAAGCCACATGGCCCTACATAGGAACTAAATCAAATGAAGTATTTGGTTTCAAATGTTCTAACTGCCTACAGAAAAGTTTCTGTAGAGCCGACGAGGGTTCCACAGGGGCTGTCTGTTTTGAGCTAAGGGAAGCAGTTCCAGATGAGAAAGAACCAGCATGGGAACTCTGGCAATATGAAAAATATTGGGCTGTTTCAACACCCCCAAAGGATCACACTAGCTCTCCAGCAATGGGCTTCAACCAAAAGGAAATTTTTGAAATGTCAGATATAGAATTCAAAATATGGATTACAAGCAAGCTCAATGAGATTGATGAGAAAGCTGAAAACCAACACAAAGTAACCAAATAATGATGATGATGATGATGATGATGAAAAAATTCACTAAAGAAATAGATTTTTTTTAAAGTAACCAAACTGCTTGAAATGAAAGTCATTTAGGGAATGGGGTGGGGAACCTGTGGCCTCAAGGCCAAATGTAGCCCTTCAGATCCCCAAGTGCAGCCCCTTGATAAAATCCAAACTTTCACAGAACAAATCCCTTTATTAAAAGCATTTGTTCTGTAAAATTTGGATTCGGTCAAAAGGCCGCACTCAAGGCCACATACAGCCCCAAGGCCACAGGTTCCCCACCCCTGGAGGACTTTAGAATGAACCCAGACAGCCAAAAATAAAGAAAAAAGAATCAAAGCAATGAACAAAATCTTAGAGAAATATGAGAATATGTAAAACATCCAAACATAAGAATGATAGATATCTCCGATGGAGAAGAAAAATCAAAAAGCATGGTAACTGTATTTGAGGCGATAATGGAGGAGAATTTCCCTGACCTTGCCAGATATTTAGACATCCAGGTATAAGAAGCTCAATGAACTCTTAGAAAGTTCATTGCAAAAAGGCATCACCAAGGCATATAGTCATCAGAGTAGGCAAAGTCAATGTGAAGGTGAAAATCCTACAAGCTATGATGAAAACATCAAGTAACTTACAAAGGAAAACCCATCAGACTCTTGGCAGATTTCTAAAGAGAAACTTTACAAGCCAGAAGGGATTGGGGTCCAATTTTTAGTATTCATCAAAAGAATAACAGCCAGCTAAGAATTTTGTATCCTATAAAACTAAGTTTCATAAATAAAGGAGAAATAAAGTCTTTCCCAGACAAGCAAATGCTAAGGGAATCTGTGACAACCACACCAGCCTTTCAAGAAATGCTCAAAGGAGTTTTAAGCATCGAAATGATAGGTCAGTACTTGTCAGTATAAAAACACCCCAACGTTTAAAAAAGAAAAAACTCACAGCTTTTATCAAACAGTAGCACAAGGGAGAATACAAATTAACCAAATAACACAATGTCTGGACAGTATCTCACATATCAATTTTAACATTATATATAAATGGTCTAATTTTCCCCCTTAAAAGATATAAATTGGTGGAATGAATGAAAAAACACAGCCAAAATATCTGGTGTTTCAAAGAGACCCACATAACCACAAAGATTCTCATAGACTCAAGGTAAAGGAGTGGAAGAACATATTCTAAGCAAATGCATACCAAAAACAAGGATAATAGCTATATTAATATCAGAAAAAAACAAACCTCTATGGGAAGTAGTATGGAGATACCTCAAAGGACTAAATGTAGACCTACCATGTGATCTTACAATATCCATTATTGGATATTTACCCAAAGAGGAAAACAAAGTCATTTTATCACAAAGACACTTGCACTAGAATCTTTATTGCAGCACAGTTCCCAATCGTAAAGATATGGAATCAAACCAAGTTCCCATCTTTACATAAGTGGATTAATAAAATATGATATATGTATACCGTGAAGTACTGCTCAGCCATAAAAAAAAAAAATGGTGAACTCATACCTTTAGTAACAATCTGAATGGAACTTGAGACCATTCTTCTAAGTAGCTCGAGAATAGAAAATCAAGCACCACATGTACTCCCTGTTAAATTGGAATTAATCAGTCAACACTCATGTACATGTATGGTAGTAAAACTCAATGGAAATAAAGCAGAGGGGAGGAGGGAGGAAGGAATGGATAAATATACAACTAATGGGTACAATGCACACTATGTAGGTGATAGACATACTTATAACTTTGACTGAAACTGTACAGAAGCTATTCATGTAACCAAAATGTTTGCACCCCTGTAATATTCTGAAATTAAAAAAACAAAAAAGAAAGTAAAGTACAGTTACATGATTCTAGGTCCATGAAAAAAAAATTCCTTAGTGTAAGCAAAGTTTTTTCTGACACTTATCTTCAAAAAGAATTTTTGATGCAATTTCTCCTCTAGGGCATGTTGAGATGGAGTAGGCAATGTCCTCAAAAATAATAGTTCTTACATTATTTCTTGTGATATTATTTGATAAAAGCTGAGGAAATGGACTGTAAATTCAGGAAAGCAACATTTTTAGTAGCCAAAAATATATGGTCCAGTTTTTTTACAAAGATAACTTTCAAAATTGTATAATACAATTTTATTACAGGAAAATCAGAAAATACAAATAAATATAAGCTCAAAATCACCCATATTCTTATCTATATTAAAGACATTTAGTGAGTTGTCTTCCAGAGTATTTCATAAGTGCATATTTAATCTTTTTCTATTTTTACTAAAAAAATCAGATTATAATGTACATATGGTCTTTAATATGCTTTAACATAATGTTCTTATGATTATATCATGCTCTACTTATCCAATATACTGTTATGAGACATTGTTTTTTAATATATAATTTATTTATTTACCAATATATGCGGATAAATATTTGAATATGTCACAGAGTATTTCCCTAGTATGAATATCCAGAAGCAGAAATGCTAGTTAAAGCCTACATCTTTTTAAGGGTACATATATATGCAAAATTACTATCCAAAATTATTGTAAGGAGCAGTGTATGAGGACTTGTTGTCTCTACGGTCTTGACTGTCCTAATTTTTCTTTTTAAATCCCTGACTATAAGGGTTTTTTAAAAAATATTTGATGTTAACTTCTGTCATATATGGCAAATAATATTCCATTTTTTATCATTTTGTACTTTAATTTGTATGTGGTATTTTCTGAATGTATAGAACTTCTATATTTTTATGTAGTCTCATAAAAATATAGTGACCTTTGCCTTTATAATTTCTGATTTCAATACCAATTTAGGTACTAAAAAGCTTCACTCACTACAGAATTATATAGACCTTCTCTTTATATTTATTTTAGGTTTCATTTTGTCCTGATTTCTCCACATTTAACTCCAATCCACTTATTGTGGTGTATGATTTGGTAAAAAAAAATATATAAAGTACCTTTTTTCCCATTCCTTAGCCATATATCCCAACAACATTCATTTAACAATCCATTCTTTCTATGCTGATTGGATTGTCTTCCTTTAAAATTATTATTATTAAAATATGTGTTTCTTGGCAGCCATTCTTTTTCTTTTTTTTTTAATTTTATTTTTGTTTTTTATTTCAGCATATTATGGGGGTACAGAGTTTAAGGTTTCAATAAATGCCCTTTCCCCCTATTCTTTTTCATTCATCTTTCTATCTTGTCATATCCCATTACTTCACTCTTATAATTATTCTAGCATTTGTTTTATTTTTTTTTTATTTCAGCATAATAAGGGGGTACAAATGTTAAGGTTACAAACATTGCTATTGCCTTCCCTCCCCCCTCGAGTCAGAGCTTCAAGCCTGTCCATGCCCCCAACAATGCACAACGTACTTATATATATATATATAAATCCATCCCCTCCCCCCAACTGCCTGACACCCGATAAATGTTTTTTGGTTTTTTGTTTGTTTTTATAACATTTTGGTTAGATTTTATAATTTTGCCTTTACTTAGCTAAGGTTAAAGGTATGCCCCTCCCCTCCACACTGTTCACCGCCTCTTTCAGATGTGGGTCTATCCCCCGAATCTCTGGTGAACACCATCACCCTTTGAGCACCATACTGAAAATCAGTCAGTACCAATGTGATGGCGAGTACATATGAAGCCCGTTTTTCTGATCTTGTGTCACCTCACTTTGGATAATGGGCTTAAGCTCAATCCAGGATACTATAAGCGGTGTTAGCTCACTGTCATTTCTTAGAATTGAGTAATATTCCATTGTAAACATATACCAAATTTTAATTATCCAGTCATGAATTGACAGGCACTTGGGTTGTTTCCACATCCTTGCAATAGTGAATTATGCTGCCAAAAACATTCGAGTGCAGATGTCTTTATAATAGAATTCTTATGCTCTTTTGGGTAGATGCCTAATAATGCTATAGCTAGGTCAAATGGTATTTCTATTTTTATCTGTTTGAGGTATCTCCAAATTCTTTTCCACAAAGGTTGTACCAATTTGCAGTCCCACCAGCAATGTAAGAGTGTTCCTGTCTCTCTACGTCCTCACCACCATTTATTGCTTTGGGATTTCTTGATACGGGCAAATCTCACTGGGGTTAGATGATATCTCATTGTGGTTTTGATTTGTATTTCTCTAATGATTAGAGATGTTGAGCATTTTTTTATATGTTTGCTGGCCATTATTCTGTCTTCTTTGGAAAAGTTTCTGTTCATTTCCGTTGCCCATTTCTTGATGGGGTTGTTTTTTTCAACTAGCATTTGTTTTAATAACTCACAAGTGAATCAAACTATAAGTTAATTTGAGGATAATTGGCATTTTAGTTGACATTTTTATAAAATTGAGTGATTATTTTTATGGTATATCATCTTTCAGTAATGTTCCATGATTCCTTTCTAAAGGCTCTGCACGTTTCCTGTTAGCTTTATGCCTGTATGTTTGGTGTTGCTCTTGTAAATGAGATTTCTTTTCTCTTATTATTGCTGCTTTTGTTGATATTAAATATTATGGCAAACTTAGTTTCCTAGTTTTAGACTCTTCTGTTACTGGTCACCTTACTGAAACCTAAAAGTTATTTATTAAATTATTATCTTAGTTACCTAGTATCTCTGTTCCATTTATGTACAAGCCAGGGGAGATAGTTATTGTCAAACGTTAATGTGGGAAGGCTATTATTTTTTAAAGGAAGATATTTGTACAATACAATGAATAAAGAGTTGCTTGTAACAGAATTCTATAATAGGAGCTCAATGGATAGAAATACAGTGAAATTCCTCCCAGATATAGTCCATATAGAGTGTTCTCTAGCAAATTAGTGATTTAAATCTAAACTATAACATTCACTAGTTTCTTACATAAATTACTTACCACTGTTGGCTGTTGAGAAGTTGAAGTGGGATAGGATATGCACACAAAAGGGTAAGATGCATTAATATCTATTTTTTTTTAAATGGTCAGTATATATTGTTGACAGCTAATAGAAAAGAATTCAGATTTGTAGTGGTCACTGTTGTTTGCTAATTAGTAGCCATAACCTCCTTCTTTATTCCTGACATAACCCTGAGTATTCAAGTCTTCCAACATAGACCCAGTGGCTGTTGGTAGCAGATCCCATCCTCTACTCCTTGGTAATCTATTCCCTTTTCCAGTGATTGGTTCACCAATGGGCATGTGATCCAGTTTTGGCCAATAAGATGAAAGAAAGTTTGTCCTTACCTTTAAGACATGAAATGGAAAAGCCATTCATTCTCCCTTTGAACTGGAACAAGAAAGTGTATAACAGGAATAATTACTAGAAGCCATCTTCTAAGCAATTGGGAACCAGTCTTAGTATAAAGCCTTTATTTTGGATGGCAGAACTGAGGAAAGACATGAATGTGGGCTCTTGAATACAATGTTGAACCAACAATTCAATCAACTTTGAAGCCACCCTAGCTTTGAATTTTCTGTTACATAAAATATTAAATTTACTTATTAACGAACTCAATTTGAGTTAATTTTCTGTTATTAATAGTTTCAACCAAGAGCAACCTATCTGATAAAAGCATATAATAATAATGATAGAAAAAAAAACTAAAAATGATATGAGTCACAAAAATTTGAGAAGTGAGAAGAAAGATAGGGTAAAAAACTTAAATCCTCTTAGAGTGAAATCAATAATATTTAAAGTTTATAAATCAATAAAGAAGATTTCTGAAAATATGGTATGAGATACTCAGTGGACCCTTCCCCCAGCAAAACAACCATTTAACTGGTAAAAATTATTTTTTTAAAAAACCAAAATCTCTGTAAATTATCCTAAGGACATATAGCAAATGGAAAAGCATTTATTCAAAAATATCTACTAAAATCTGCTGTTGTAGGTAAGAACAGCAAGAGCCTATAGGATTTTATATAGGAGCTTCTAAACCCCTTGTTGCCAGTCAATGTGATAAAAGCTCTACTTCAGGTGGATACATCCAGGAAGATGGGACTCCCTCCATCCATTCTCCCACCCTCAGTCTAGGGCTACAGTTTCACTCCACACAAAGCAGACTACTGATATCTCTTATCCCCCAGCTCCATGTTGCAGAAGCTCTATTTCACAGTCACACCCAAGAGGACTGGAGCTCCCTTCCCCACCTGTCCCCTACTTGCGGGGTGGAAATTCTGTTTTAGGCCCAGCAGTCCCAGTATCTTGAGCCCTGATCTGACCAACCCAGTTTGCTTATAGGGCAGAGATTCCAAGCCAGGAGAGCCAAACCAAGTCAAAAAATACCAGGAGCACAGTACCCTACTCATAGGAGAGGGGTGTCACTCTGGGACAAACAGACCACTGTTCCCATGCCCAGCTCCAATGCAATGATGCAGAGTTTCTGCCAAGGGGGGGAGGCAAAGAGTAACAACAAAGAGCTTCGCAGGTCTAAGGGAACTGACTTCATCTAGAACAGAATGTGAGGAAGTTCATACCGAAGTGTGTTGTTGAAAACAGTGGAGATTTTGGTGGTAAGCAATTCAGGGGAGACTGGTAGCTCCATGACTCTAGTAGCAAAAAGCAAAGTACTAAATATGCTAGAAGATAATCATGGAAAGAGAGTGCTAACAAGAGCCTTCCTAAGGTGTAATAAGCCGCAAAGACTGGCAACACAGCACCCCTGCAAAAGAACCTGGCTTTAAATGAATCAGACTGTAGAGCAAGTTATACCCCAGGGCATAGTGGAAAACAATAGAACAATCTACAAACAATTGGTAGAGGCTAACAGCTGTGTGTAATAATAAAGGAAGCCCAGCCAGAAGATTAAAGGGGAGAGATCAGAGAAAGAGAATCAAAGCAGACCTGGCTAAAACTATGTACAGTCATCCCTGGTGGTTAGGAAAACTGGGTGTGTGCCTAAGCTTGTGCTCTATAGCACATGAGAGGGTGCACACGGTGGGGGAAATAGACTTCACTAAACTAGTCCATCCAAGTCATTGAACAAATAAAGAATCAATAATCAAAACAAACTCCATGAAGGAGAGTCCAGAAAAAAACTGATACATCTATGGCCAACTGTTTTTTAACAAGTATTCTAAGAATTAGTCTTTGTGTCATTTCACTAAATGGTGCTGGGACAACTGTATACTCACATGCAAAAGAATGAATTTGGACCTCTGTTTCACACCATATGTATGTTAACTCAAAATGGAATGAAGACCTAATTATAAGAGTTAAAAATATAAAATTCTTAGAAGAAAATACAGGTATAAATCTTTGTGAACTTGGGTTAAGCAATGGTTTTCTAGATATAATTCCTAAAGTATGAAACAAAGAAAAAACTAAATAAATTAGACTTCATCAAAGTTGAAAGTGTCCTTGCTTTAAAGAATATTATCAAGAAAGCGAAAAGACAACTACAGAATGAAAGAAAATATTTGTAAATTATGTGTGTGATAAGAGTCTAGCATTGCAATATATCAAGAACTCTTACAATTCAACAATAAAAAGACAAATAACCCAGATTAAAAATGGACAAAGAATTTGAACAGATAATTCTCCCCAAAAAATACAAAAATGGTCGATAAGCATGTGAAAAGACGCTCAACATCATTGGTCACTAATGAAATGCAAATAAAAACTATTTTGAGATATCACTTCATACCCACTAGGATGGTTATAATCACAAAGACAATAACAGGTGTTAGTAGAGTTATGGAGAAATTGGGACCCTTATATATTGCTGGTTAGAATTTAAAATATGCAGTCATTTTGGAAAACAGTCTAATAAATTTTCAACACAGCAGATTCCAAGTCTGCTTGTAGGTTGGGAAGAGTTCTGGTATGTTCCAGATTAACTAGAGTTCTTTTATCTGTGGACATGAGAAGGACCCTGGAATGGATAGGGCTTGGGAAAAAGGCCTCAGGATAGGTGGGACATTTCCCATTCATTGACTGATAACCTCATTACATATTTTCATACTAGGAGATCTCACATTATCATCTCAATAGTAGGCCTGTTCAGGGAGATGCTAAATGCTGCACAAAAGAATCTGCAGGCCACGGAAGGGAAAAGGCCAGGATTTGCAAGCATTATGTGGAGTGGCATTATCCAAGGAAGGGAGGAAGAATACCTCAGCCAAGGAGATCATGACCTTATTGTAAGGAAAGACATCATCTTTTCTCGAATTGACTTTTTGACTGCAGCCTTCAAACCAAGCATGCCATTTCCCCCATCATGAATGGATTCTAGAGGGCCCTCCTGTAGGCATTCCTACTAACATACCCAGTATCAACTGTTCAGGGATCCCCACCTATAGTCGTGTGAAAGATGGTAGTGCCCGCAGTGTTACAAGGGGAGCCACAGTACCAGTGCAGCCTCCCTCCCAACTGTGAAATCCCTCCCTGCTCTCATCCCGTCCACATTCACAGTGCACCCAAACCTTAGCAAGGAAGATTCCCACCCATGTTCCATTATTTTCCTCTCTTCAATCTCACTGTCCCTTCTGACCACTCTCTTACCCTCTAGTGGCACTACTCTTTGGCCCTTACATAGTGGAACTGGGTGCTGATGAGCAGATATTCTGGTGAATTCCACTAGAAAAGGAAATAGCTAATTCTCTACCTTTTCTATAGAAGTCCCAAACTAAGTAAGGAAATGACATTTAATTTAGAATTTTAAAGCATAGACCAGACCTGCAGTTTTTCACCAGGAAGATTTAAGGCTGTCACAATAATTGGAGGATTCTTTTAGCATCTAGTCAGCAGTGTAAAGATGACAAATATCCTATAACATTTGGGCCAGTCACACACAATGAAAAATTATCCTCTGTCTTGGGGATAATTTGAATATGAGGGTGAACAGGAAAGGTGAAGTCCTATTTCTTTTCACACAGGAGAAAGAATCATGACTTCAGATGGATGCAGTGATCACCTTTTGTGGATCCACTAATACATCCCTATCCATAGACTTGTCCTAAATCCTGAAGTGTAATTTTACATACGAAATAATAATAAACTTCAGACCAGTACAAAATACTTGTAAGTAGAGCTTATAATAAGAGCTCAACAAATGTTATGATTGAATTGGATTTAGTTTAATAGATTTCCTTTTGGCCTTATAATCTCTCAAACAGTGGGCAAACTATCGTAGTTATTCTTGGATAATGAAACAGTTACTGAAATGATTTTTTAATGCTCCAAAGCCATTAAAGGACATGAATAGCACAAGGTAAATATAACTGCCTGAGGCAAAAAGCTTGGATAAAGGCTCTAACCTAAGAAAGTCTTATAATACTAGTAGATTTCTCCTGGACCAAAGCGTTAAAAAAAAGATTGCAACAACTCTTTATCCTGATATAAAAATTATATTGAATTATAAGTGCCAAATATTATAGTGCCAAATACTAAATGGAATTATTGAATTAAAATGGATACACTTTTAAATAGTGCTTATTTAGCTAATAAAATAGGAGCTCTTAAGTAAAAATTATGTGCTTTCTATGACTTAAATATTATAAAAACAATAACTCCATTTTGAAAATGTCAGGTAAAGAATTTGCTTTTTGTTTATTTTTGTCCCTGTTATATATGCCTCTGTCATCAGGCTGCATATTAGCTGGACAATGGGATTTCCCAAAGTAGATTTTAACCTTGAACAGTTCACTAGGAAAAGGTATGAAAATCAGATTCAAATTTACTCTCAAAAGATACATAGGTAAGTATTCATCAGTTTTGGGTGAGATATTCCTGGTTGGCCTCTCCTTTCCCAGCACACAAAGCTCCTCTTGGCCCCCAAATGCTATGGGGTGTACAGTGAGACTTTGCAGCTACCACATGGTGATCACCTGCCAGGTCAGAAGAGCTGGGTATGAGACTTACACATTTACATCACATATTTCTATGATTCAAACTGATAATTTTCTGTTGAATATAAGCTATAACAGCAGACCCAAACTTTTCTCTAACTTGTGTTGTTCACCTTATAGATAGATGAGCATTTCTGGGTGCCTTACATGGGTACAAAATGAGTTTCACCAGGAGTGTTAGGGTCCCTTATAAGTGGGATTTTCTTGCCCTTTTTTCAGAGGTGCAAAGTAAGCACTACCTCTGAATCCCTGAAGATAGCTTTGAGATTTTCATTAAAACACAGTAAAGCAGGTTCAAATGCCAAATGTATTAACCCTCCTCCATTCTTGAGTAAGGGAAGGAGGTCCTTGGCACAGCATCCTAACTCAGCTTTACTCTTGCTGCTGTTCAACAACACAAAGAAAACTATTTTAATGTATATACTATTGAAATACAGTAAAAAACATATTAAGGGACAAGAGTGAGATGAAACTAATTGAAAAGTTCCAAAGATCATCTCGTAAGATATTACTCAACCCAAAGCTATGTTAAATAACGAGGATTTAGCATCAGCTAATAAAGATTTCTTTTTTGGAGATCTCCCTTTTTACACAAATGTCCACTGACTGGGACTCTAATTCCCAATCTTGTTCTATTGCCTGCAAATATCCTTTATTGTACATTAATTTCCTTGAACCAAATAATGCCTGTGAACAAGTATACACAAGCACCTACTGAAACTTGGGAGAGTTGGGTCTTTACTCAAAGTCAGGATCCATCCTGGTACAGGTGTATAATTCAAAACTCTTGGAGAAGTGGTCTTTTTATTATTATTATTACAACATGTTACAATTTTCCTTTTTGTCAAATTATTTTTTGTACCTTAAATCTCCAGGAAAAAAATGAAATATTATATCAAACAGCATAGAACTAAGAAGGGAATTGTGGGGAATAAATTTTCAGAATAATTTTAAATGGGTAAATAAGGCCTTTAATAATCTGAATGAAATAGCCATATACACACCTCCTAGTCTTTTAAATTAGAACATAAGATCATTGGGTCCACTTAAATGACTGTGCTTTATATTTATAATAATAATCTTTTCATGTTCCCCTACTAAATAAGACTCTAAGGTACCATGAATTAACCCTACCAGAATGTTTACCTCATAACTTTAGCATGGCCTTGTTACTAAATAGGACTTAATGGGGTACTATGCCTATTACACAACTTTAATTCCTGCACTTAGCAGAATGCTTGAAACTATTCTGAACTATTTATGTAATTATAATGAATTGTTTAAATATCAAGTTACCAACATTTAAGCATATAGCTGAAACCAAAGTTGCACCACCTTATTGATGCAGTCTGTAGTTCAAATTTATCCCAACATGCATGTGATAGTCCTTTTTTATTGTTTGCCATATAGTACCATGAAATCTCATGGTAATACACCCTGTAATAATGTGAATTATGATTTTATGTAGTTGGCATTTAGCTCCTGACCTCAGCCAAATCAGGAAGACTAGAATTCCTTTATCCTAACAATCATTTACTGTTTTGATGATAGCATCACACAAAAATGCTGCTGTTTCCACTGCTACTGCCACACATTTGTCTAAATGTTTGATGGAAATAGACTTAGATCTTTCCAGGATAATAAGTTTATTTTTTATTTTTCTAGCATATTTATTTTCTAGCATATCTAATATCAGTATTAAATACTGATAACATCTGGTGAATTATAATATATATTTTAATAAGAAGCATCTACTACTCCCTAATAGGTAACATTGGCTGAGGAGAGGATAAAGGTAGCTTTCATCATCACCTTTTACTCAGAGCCCTACACTTTGGTCTACCCTTAGATTTTTCTTAATGTTTCTTCCAGGTAATTTTAGGAAATATATTGTTGAATATTCTCTTTGTTGCCAAATCCTGCCTTTGTAAACTCAAATGCTGCTGGAACGGAGGCAACACACATCTATAGAAAGAACATCCTTGGGTAAGGTTAGTACAGTTTTATAGTGGAGTGAGATAATGCTTAACATATTTAAATAACTTCAAATACTTTTCGAACAGAAAAGGACCTAAGATCATTTCATCGAGTGGTTATCAAATCTAGCTGTGCATCAGAGTCACCCAAGGAGCTTATCAGAAAACACAGACTCCTACATCACATTCAATTCTGCTTTAATATGTCGAGGTGAGGTTCTAGAATTTGTCCTTTTAACAAGTACTCTAAGTGATCTTGATGCATAGCCAAGCATGTTGGAATCCCTAATCTAGTACAATGCCTTGCAAGGCAGGAATTACACTTAATTCATCTCTATTCCTAGCTAGATCAGCAAAGTGCCAGGCACAGAAGGTGCAAAATAACCATTTGCAGGAGATAGGGCAGAAAGTTAGTACGAAGAGAAATTGAGTGATTTGTGGAAGGTCCCAAGTTAAGAAGTGTTAGAACCCACTTCTTATTTGGCCCAGCAATAGAGAGAAAAGACTTCTGAATCCTCTCATCTCCAGCGGTCTTTCGGATCAAATATAGTAAATTAATCATCCAGAATCATTGGACTCATAAGATTATGTTATGGATACACAGGTGTAGATGTTCAACAATAGGTTGTAGGTATAAGACCCATCTCATTTTGCAAATTTTAATAAAGTAATTTCTCTGATCATAATTTTCTTGGGTGTTACGAAAATATTTCCTAACCCTTCCTGTTTTGGTGTGTTAATATGTGAGTTTGTGAAATAGTTTTAAAGTTCATTGTTGTAATAAGTTCCTTGAAGCCAGAAAACAGACTATCATGGACATTATTGCTTTTCCTTCTCACACCTACCCCCTATAAAAAGACTGTGGCTAGTTATCAAAACTGCAGGTATTGGATGACTCTTACAATGTCCTTTTGATCTTTTGTAGTAAAATACAATATTTCCAAACAAGTTTTCATTATAAGATAGGGTAGCATAATGCATTCTCTAGCTATTATATCAATTTAGAACATGGCTGCAAGTTTTCCAGGAGGAGGAGGAAGGAGGATGAGGGAAAGAAGGGAGTGAAAGGAGAGAAAGTATTGAGTTGCAAACTCTTCACTTTGGTTTGTGTTATCTCCCACATGAAATCATCACTGACCTACCACATGGGTCTCATTTACAAGGGCATTTAGAAAGCTGTGACTCAATTCGGGCAATAGGCAAAGTGGACTTCAATAAAACAGCTGTGCATCACTATAGAATCCAGTGTGAGAATATCCAACCTGAAATGATTTAGCTGTTAAACATGTAAGGTATAAAAAATGCACTAGCCGTAATAACCCTCACACCCTCAGCATACATGATGAGACTACAAATATACCTTTTCTCTAACTTGTGTACTGGTTCATAGGTTCACAATTTGGAGGGGAGCAGGTTTAATATATAACATCACTTGCCTAGAGTAATCTGTTTCTTACATTGTTCCTTTTGTGGTTAATTGTAAACTTTTGAATCAATTTTCCCTTTGAATTCCTTAGGTAAGAATCAGTCCAAGGCAGTGATTAGGAAAAATAGAGAAAATTTAATGCAACTGGCTTGAGCTGAAGCTCAAAGCCTGAAGTAGTATGAAAACTGAGGAAATGCTACAGGTGATAATTGTGGGATAAAAAGTAAGAGTGGATGGAAAATCTAGTTTACTTCTCAGGTTAGTAACCAACTCTGCACTGGCCTCTCTAAGAAGAGCTTCTCCATTTAAACAGTCTAACTCAATCCTGGTTTTCCATGGCTCATATATAGAGACTTTCTACTATTTAAAGTGACTATCATCATATGTGTTCTCTGATTGGTCTATGTGTACTTCAAGTAAATATTTCCTTTTTAACTCACTAATAAGCTTCTGAAAGTTCGAGAATTTTTTCATTTTTTAAACTCTCAAATTTGTAGCAATGAGCTAATGTAAAAATACAATAGAATATAATAGATTATGAAGTAAAAAGTATCACTTCTGAGCCCTGATCGCATTCTAGCTATTCTTTTGCTACACCTATAACACATTATTTTCCTTTTTTGTCTACTAGTTTATTCCCATCTTTTAGTCTACAGTTTGAGGGCAGGCATGATGCCTCATGTATATTCTTTGTATGGCATAGTGCCTGACATAATAGTTAACTCAATAGATGTATGTTCTATGTGTAGGCATATCAATGTTACATCAAATGTGAATTTGGGGGAGTTGTATATGCTTGAATTTAAAAAAAATGTTGAATCCACTTTTGTCTTCACTGATCTAAAGAGAGATGAATTTATTATCAAAATACCACAGCAATCATTTGTCATGTTCTTGCCATTTTACTCAAATTAATCATTAAAAATACTATTTTCTTTTGCTTTACTCTAGAGCTGAACAATGCCACAAAAACATTCTTTACTAAAGAATATTTGAAAATAAAACAAAGCTTTCATAAATCCAGCTGTGCAAAATGGCCTCTACCAAGCTGCAGAAAGGCATTCCATCTTTTTGGAGGTAAGGAAACTAATATTTTTTAAAAGTCTAGTAACTTTGTCCAAGGTCTCTTCTTAAAGGTAGTTTCTGCATGGCTTAGAAATGATAGTGGAAACATATTTCTGTATTGATCAATCTTAAGTAAGGATTTTACTAAGTATCTCTGTCCTGAAAGCTACAGATGAAGAAAATGAAGACTATACAATAAAAGCAAATGGGAGATAAACCAATGACTAAGTTGACTTTAACTTGCCATCAATAATGTTTAATATATAGATAATGAAAATGTATCTCAAAAGTATCAGATTTGACAAAAGCATTAGTACTCTTCATAAAGATTGTTAATAATTCATTATCATAAGGTAAATTTATTTAGTTTTAATGTTTTATACTTGTTCCACAGTTTAGGATAAGTAGAAAGTTAGAGAGCCTTGGCTCAGAGGTGTGCAGTGGTCTAGGAGTACAAATTTGGGGTTCAGGTGTAGGTATTAATATGACTTCAGGGATGTCATAGAAACCTCTCTTGTTTCTGTGTTTTGCTCTATAAAATGAGAATAACTATATTTGTCCCATCTAATTAATATATTTATAAAAATAAAATGAGCTAATGTAAAAAGCACATTCTAAATGATAACTACTTACACTATATAGATATAAGGAATAAGAGCAAGGCAAAAATCTCTAATACCTGTTTTAGCCTTGAGAATTTGTTACCATATGACCATACAACATGGACATAAATTTCATCTTTTATAAAATCATGGTTTGTCAGAGCTTGAGCTACCCTGCAGCTTTAGTATTTACCACTTATGATGTTATGGGGCCTGGTAAGAAAAGTTCAGATATGAGGAACTATAATCTTCAGCGAACAGGAGGAACTTCTATGTAAGATGACCAACAAGATCAATATGGCAATGACCTAGACCAAAGGAGAGAGAAGCAGAGCCTGTGCAGTTGAGGCAAAAAATAAATTGGTAAATGAAATCTCTCTTAAGTTTGAAGACAGTAATTTAAGGACCAATATAGCTTTGCACAGTGGTTTGAATGAAGAAAGTAGCTGAAGGACATTAAATAAGTACATACTACTTTATAGTGGTTAGTAATTGTAAAATTCCATTATCTAGAGATTTGGTTTAGATAGGCTTTAAATATATCACATTTAGCCCAAGAAATAATATGAAATCAAATATAAGAAAACCAGTCTTAAAGTATTTCATACCAAAGGAGAGAAAGTTTATAATTTGAATTATGTTCTTTAAAAGATTCCCCTGTATTATGCTGAAATAAAAAAAAAAAAAAAAGAAAAAAAAGATTCCCTTGTATCCTACCTTCAACCCTATACCCAAATTTTTAAAAGAATGGAATACATTCATGATAACCCTACACTTCCCTTTGTCTTTCTGTATTCTGAGGTAGTATAGAAGCTATAATTTAAACAGCTAGTTCTTTGTGATTTTGTCTTATTCGTCCTCCCTATAGTTCCACAGAACTTCATTTTTTAAATACATGTTTATGGAGGAGGTTCAAAGTAACATTATTATATCACCCAACTTAAGATAGATCAATCTCTCTCTCTCTCTCTCTCTCATATATCAGGAGCTAAGCTGAGCTGTCAGGTATCCAGAGTAGCCTATTCAAAAAACCAAAAGTGAAAGAGTTAAGTCTTTAATCACTTACTGTAATAGTATAAGCACGAGTCTAAAACCAAAGGAAATGCTGATGTCCCTGTTCCATTTCTCTCATGAAATGGTGCACTATTTCCAGAGCCAGGTAGAGCCAGGCAGAAGTGGGGGTTCGTTCACTGTTGAGAGAGCCCCAAACAAAAGGCTCCACAAGTTTTTTGGATCCTGAGGTCAGGGGGAATGACAAGGAAGAAGGGCTAAAGTACTGAGTCAGAGTGGGGAAAAATGTCTATGAGGTGTCTCCCTCCAGCCCCTTTAAGAAGGTGCTGGCAGAAGTGCCTGAAGATAAAGATAACTGGGAATGAGGGCTAGGAATGTAAACACGTGAAAGTTTCTGCAGCCAGGGGAGCCTGAGAACCTAACTGCAACCCCCTCAGAGACTGTAATGTGTTGGCTGTGCACTAAGTCTGGTGTGGGAAAAGCAGCTTTCTCCCATAAGTCCTGCCAGGTAAAGCTTTTGTAATTGCCTGTGGTCAATCACATGAGGATTTTAATCAGGAACTGGACTCCTCAGTTACCGGTCTTATTGAAGCACCTTCTGTATTTCTTCTTTGTTTACACCCTGCTTCCCCTGAATTTTATATTCATCATTTCTTTGTACAGGTATGAATATGTATATTTAATATTATTTTTGTTTTTGAACTTTTGCAATGGTAGCAAAGTGTATATTTTGCTTTGCTTTGTCATTCAATATTATGCTTCTCAAATTCATTCATTTCAATATGTATAGCCATATTCATTTATTTTTACTAGTACATGAACATACTCAGTTACATGAACATACTCCAACCCAATTTATCCATTCTCTTTTTGGTAAACAATTGAGTTGTCCAATTTTTTTGTTATAAACAATGCTACTATAAACATTCTTGTCATGTCTCAGGAACATAAAAGTTCTTCTAGAATAAATGCCAATAGAAACTTGCTGAGTTATAAGAAAACGCATCTTTAACCCGATTAAGTAAACCAAACTCTTTTCCTAAATGGCTGATATATCACCAGCTTTGTCTACCATAACATTTGGTATTTTCAATCTTTTAGATTTTGCTAGTCTAATAGGTATAAATGGTATCTCATTGGGGTTTGAATTTCCATTACTGTGATTGCTAATGAGTATTGAACATAGCTTTATATGTGTACTGGACTGAGTTTCTTCATCTGCGAAATACCTGTTTATAAATTTTGTCCATTTTTCTATTGATTGTATTAATTTTTCAGAGTTTTAAAAATATTTTCTGGTGACTCCTTTTCCTGTTAATTATATGAATGGCAGCTGTCTTCTCCAAGTTTGTGGTTGGTCTTTTTACTTTGATATCTTTTAATGAATTATGTTTTTTTTCAATTTCTTGGTCTTTCTGGTGTGACCTGTTTTGTTTAAGAAAGTCTTCTCTATCTCCACGATCAAGAAGATATTTTCTTATGTATTTTTCAAATAGTTTTAAAGGTCTTGGGAATTAATTTGTGTTATAGTTGTTTCTTGTTGGTTTATTTTTTGCTACGTTGTAGGTAAGGATACAATTTCTTTGGGTTTTTTCCTACCATCATTTACTGAAAACAATTCATCATTTCCCTGCACTAAACAATGCTAATCTGTCATATTTAAATCTCCACATGTGTGGGTCTAATTCTGAGGTCTTCCATTCCATTTTGGTCTATTGTCTATTCCTATGCCAATACCATACTGTCTCGGTTACCAAAGCTTTACAATAAGTCTTAATATCCCTTTTCCAACTTGTTTTGCTGTAGTAGTGCTTTGGCTACTTTTTGGCCCTTTGCTCTTCCATATGAATTTTAGAATCATCTTGTCCACTTGCATGAAAAACCATGTTGTATTAGGGAAATGAGACCATATTAAATGTATAAACCAATTTGGAGAGTATTGATACCTCATAGTAATTGCTTTTCCTACCCATTAATGTGGTTTCTCGCTTTATTTAGATCTTATTTGATGTCTTACAATAAAGTTTTATAATTCTTTATAAATGTCTTACACATCTCTTGATTGGTTTTATTCATATGTACTTGGTACTCTGTCCTCTTCTCTCTTTTTGAATCTTCAGTGCAGAAAATTATGCTAGTCATATTTCTTAATTTATGGCATATCATCACTGCTACACTCATTTTTCTTTTTATACCCATATCATACTTTCCACTCCCCTCTCATCCTATAACCAACCATTATATTGGGCTTATTTAATGTGTGTTTGTTTGCATTCTTATGGAACATATATTGTTTTCTGTGCATGTTTTTAATTTATGGAAATTGTGTTATATAATATACTGCATTGTTTCTTATCTTTTTAACCTAGGCATTAGGCTTTTAGATCCATCCAAGTGGTTATGTGTACCTCTAATCTGTGCCTTCTGTATAATTAATGCTCTTATAAGGTGTGCATTTACATCTATCTATTCACTATCTATTCGCTATCACAGAATATCTCCAACTTCCTGCCACAACAAACAACACTGTAATGAATCCTAGGGTGAACTGTGAATATCTATTTGGTGTATAAACTTAGGAACAGAATGTCTGGATCATAGAGTATGAGTATATTTGACTTGACTGAGTAGCGTCACCAGTTCTCCCAGATGACCAGTCTAGATACCTATGGGAAACAACTTGTGTTGGCAGGGAATGGGAATTAGAAATACTCATTATTATTTTAATTTGCATTTACTGATTGCTAATAGTTTAAAATCCCTTTAAATGCTTATTAGCCCTTTGGATGCCTCTTTTGTAACTAGTTTGCTCATTTTTCTAAGGGGCTTTCTGCCTGTATTGATTTTTGAGCATTTCTTAATCCATTGTCAGCTTTAGCGATTACAAATTTCTTATCCCATTTTGTCATCTGCATATTGTTTGTCCATGGTGCCCTTCATTGTAAGAAATCCTTACCTTTGATATAATTAAATCCACTTTTTGCTTCATCATTTATGTTTTGAATTGTTGTTTAAGAAGTTCTTCCCTCCTCCCAGGTCACAAGGGTTCTCACTTAGATTTTTTTAAATATCTATTTTATAGTTTTATCTTTCATATTTAGGTCTTTATATAGAATATACCCCTTATATTGTATTCCAGAGGGTTTCACATATGTCTATTTTCAAATATTAGCCTACTTTTCTGAGTATTATATAGTCTTACTGAGTTTTTATGTGATTTCCTGTTGTGCAAAGAAATATTATTTCATATTTAACCACCTTAGTAAATTATCTTATTGAATCTAATTATTTATAGGGTTTGGGTGGCTTTCAATAAAGACAATTGTATTATTATCTTAAATAAGGACAATTTTGCATCTTTCAATCTAATGCATATGCTTTTTTCACTTTATTTGCCAGACATTCTGAGCTATGACTTCTGTTTGATTTTGAACATAAAAAGTGATATCAGCATCCCTGATTTTTAAAGGAATGCTTTTAATATTTGAGTATAATTGTTGCTCTGTGTTTTTGGTAGTCACCTTTGATCAAGTTTTAAGAAAGTTCTCATCTGTTCCTAATTTGCTAATACCTGTAGTTTTTCTTGAATTGAGTTTAAATTTTGTGAATGTTTTTCAGCATTTCTTGGATTGTCATATGGCTTTACTTCCTCAGTTTGTTAATGCATTGAATAGATTATAATCAATTTTTCTAATGTTTTATGCTCTATCCCTGGAATCAACTCAGCTTGATCATTTTTATGCACTGTTACACTTGGTTTGCTAATATTTTTTTCAGAATTTTACATCTACATTTATGATTAAGATTGTATCTTTTTTCACACTATTCTTTGTCAGTTTCTTTTTACATCAATTTATATATCTTTTTTCTAAGAATTTGTTTTTTTTAGTTTTCAAATTTGTTGGCATAAGTTATTTATAATATTTTAATATATTTTAATCTCTCCTGTATCTATAGTTATGCTCTCTTTGTATTCTTAATATTATTTAGTCATGCTTTGTTTTGATTTTTGCCCATAATATTGCCAGGTATTTGTCAATGTTATTATTCCTTTTAAATTGACAATTTTTGGAATTGACTTTATTGTGTTATATCTTTATTTTCTATATCATTAGTTTCTGCTCTTTATTAAATCCTTACTGTCATTCTCTTTGGATCTACTCTGTTCTTTTTATATCATATTAAGATGACTTTCTAAGTCATTAATTTTTATCCTTTTTACTTTCTTTAAATTATTAAGGCCATAAATTTCCCTTTCATCACATGTATTTTTGTTATTCTTGATTTCTAATTATTTTTCATAATCCACATTTAATTACATACTGATGGAATCATCTTGATTAAAAATAAAATTGTACAAAATCAGGATCATATTGAAAAATTAGCCTCTGTGATTCCTATAGTGATACCACACTATGCAATAGAAGACGCCACCTATGCTAGGTTAATAGGTTCCCTAAGAAATTTACTTCCCAGCTTAGTTTTATATAGTTGGTAGACTGAGATAAGGTGGGAAAGGGAATCTTATAAGAAAGAATAGACATTTCTGTAGATGCCTTTGGCTTCACAAAATTAGTGTTTCTTTCCACACACAAAAAAATCTTAACATATAGATTTTCTAACCAATGAAGCTTGTGTAAACTCTTCTTGAACTCAGCCATAAAACTTCCTCCCACTTACCTATAATAGACTCATTCCTTTTCATTTTATGAAATAGTATCTTGAATATATTGATGAGTGAACAGATATGTTTTAATTTTTTCCTACAAATATATATTTCGTATTAAATATACATAAAATGGGTAATATGAAAAGGAATGGAAATATTGATAAATGTAAGATAGATATTTCTTATCAAGTACTAGATGCCCTGATGACTCTGTCAGTGGTATTTCCTTTCCCTGAAATACTTACATTTCCAGGCATTGCATCCTCAGTTTATTTTATCAGTATCCATTTGACATGATTTAATCGTATATATATACACACACACATATAATTATGTGTATATAATGTATATACACATACATACACAAGGAAACTAAGAGGTTTTCCTAAAATGTTTTTGAATAAAAGAGTTCACATTGTTGAATTTTTTAAAAATATACTCAGGTTAAATAATTTTTCAAAAGCTTTTAAAATTCCATGTCTTAATATTGCTGGCTGTAACAAAACACACAGCTGAAATGCAGGTGTCTGACAGATATTTATGACATATCCGTCCGTTTCTCATGAAGCCTGGGGGATACTTTTATTTGGTCATTAGTTTGGCTGAAGGTGTTAAATTGATTCTGCAAGTTTAAACATGCTCATTATAAATCAAAGGATATCCAGATGGAAAACAATGTTTGTCTCTAATAGAAAACAAAATGGTACATGCTCAAACAACATGAGTTGGAATATGTCCCAGAAATTTGCCCTTCCAGAAAGTTTAAAGTAAGTCAGAAATTTTAAAATGTGCTATAGACTTGATGCTGCCTTTTAGCAGAAAGGTGCATTATCCTTTACATTCCTCTGAAATGGCCAAAATTTTGTACATAAGGTATTTTGAAAGGGCCTACAAATTCTGAGGTTTCTTTTTCTTTTTCTTTTGGCCGAATCAGGTTATGTTTTTATTATAGGATTTACTTAGGAGTTTAAAATTTCAAAAGCATTTTGCTTCTACATTAAGTTTATGATTCAAATAAATTACAAGTTATATAGTTTGTTCAAATATTGCTTCATACCTGTTATTTTAAAAGTTACGACCAGTGTTTTATTTTCTCAATCTTGCTCCCCTCTCTCTCCCTATCCCTCCCTCTCTCATATGCACACACACTCTAAAAATTCCATCCTTTTCATTGTTTCACATTTATAAAACATACTTACTAATTCCATATGAAGTTGGGTGTTGGTAAGAAAGCTGCCTTCATTTTAAAACACTTGCAGCATTTGAAACATAAATATGCATACATATGCATGTGCATTAAAAATCCACTGACCACTGAAATTAGCACAGGAAAAATATTATCTTAGTGGGAAAGGGTGACCATGTAGTCCTGACCTTGTCTCTGAGCTCACAGTTTTATTACTTTGTCTCAAAACTAATGCTTTTCCTAACTACCCTTCAGAATAAATGGCATCGAGTATTCAAATATGTAACAAGATGACTCTGATACTGGAAACTGAATTTTTTGAAGCTTTGATGAACAAAGGCTAGAAAGCAAGTGGAGGAGCTCAGAAGACTAGGTGAATTAAAATTCTAGTATTCTGAGAGCCCCCTAGGAAAGCTAATGTTGCCAGCTATTTGCTTCACTGGGAGTATTTTCTTAGTCTGGGAATTATTTGAGAATCAGTCTTACCATAGGCAGAGAACTTTACAAAGAGGAAGACAAATCAGCAGAGGTTCTGATAACCACATGGACCAACATGTCAAATTGGAAGAGGAGTCCAAACATATGGCCAGTTTTCCACATGAGACATTTGCTAAGAGCTGTGGCAGTACCAAAGGCTAAATAGTTGACTCCAAAAGGCAGAATGAAATCTCTTACAGTCTCACAGAGTTTAGGAGTCAAATTATACTATAGGGAGGGACCTACAACAAACACACAGTAAGAATTCTCCTTAAAACACTTCCTATATTTTAAACCTATGTAGAATGAAAGGCTAAAGAGCTTCATCTGTAACATCTGAGAAGCAGAACTTTCAAATCAGAGGAGCTAGAGACCTAAACTGCTAAGCAAAAACCCAGAGGACCATGCTCAAAGGAGGAGTCCAGACCTGAAAAATAGAATACACTAAACACTAAAACACTGAAAATTTCCTGCAGTGCCATAATGAACTCCATAATGTTTTTGGAGATAAAGTCTGATTAAAGGAATGAGACTCCAATAAACACAACATAGGTCATGCACTTTAGACATTTGAAATCAGAGGTTGACTGAGTCTAATGAAAGCTGCAACCTAACTTCAGACTGAACCCTGCTTGTTAATTATTGGATTGAAGTGATGAACCTCTCATGCTCTCTTTGTGACAAAAGAAAGGTCCAACCCTCTCTGGAGGGAAATATCAACTTCTTTCTACATGGATTTCTTATACAGTAAAAAATTATGAGATATGCAAAGGGTTAGGAAAATAAAAACCAAATAAATGTAAATATCCTAAACATTCATGTTAAAATATTAGCAGATAGATTAAAAAAGAAAACAAGAACTGACTGCATGTTGTTTAAAAGAGACAATGCTTAAATGTAAAGGCACGAAAAGGTTAAAAGTATAGAAAATTATATATCATGCAATCAGTAATCAAAAGCAAGCAGATATGGCTATGTTAATCTAAAATAATTAGACTTTAAATGAACAGAAATTACTAGAGATGAAAAGGAACATTTCATGGTAATAAAAAGGGCAATTCAACAGGAAAATATAAAACCATGAATTTGCATGCAACTTAAAAACTGTTTCAAAATATATAAAGCAGAATTTGGCAGAATTAAAAGTAGAAATAGATATAAATCCACAATCACAGTTGGAGGTTTCAACACATCTCTCTCAAGAACTGGTAGAAAAAAAGAAACACACATACACCATAAGGATCTAGGAGATCCTTCACCAGGGAAGAGTAGTGGCTAATCTCAAAGGTTGGGGCTCACGTTATTATAAATATATTAGTAGCTTGGGTCTTTGTGTGCAAAGTCAGTGCTTTGGAGTGGCATTGCCTACTCTTTTCCCTCCTACTTCTTGCACTTGCTATACTCTATACTGAAGCACAGTGGATGCCCTTGCACTTCTTTCCTCTAAATTCAAAAGGGCCTCTTTTAGTCAATCCGCTATTCTCATTCTATTTTGGCTGTTTTAGGTTGCATGATACAAACCTGCCATACTTGTCTGAGTTCTGCTCCTTTATCCATCCATGCACCTGAGTTCATTGAATAAACAAACTGAGAGTTCAATCTGTAGGCTTAGTTCTACCTCTTACTCTGTATGTGGATCCCAAGATGTAGACGAGAGAAGGGAATAAGGAAGCCCCTGATTTTTTTCAAACCAGTTTACTAATAAGCCTTGCATTGGGGGTAATTGTGATTGCCTGTACTAATGAAAACAATATTTTCTTTCTCATTTGGCTAGTGAACTGTTCACCAGAATCTAGATAATACAAATTGCAAGATATAGCTTACAGCCTCAGTTTGGGGTCCTCTAAAGGGCTTCTAGCCCACCCCATCATAGAAGATTATCAACCTGAGTTTATGTACCTCCTGGATTCTTCCAAGTTAGGAAAGCAATGAAAGCATTGAATAATAACCCAAATATTAATATAAGAGAAAAAATAAATGGGCAGGTGTTTATTAAATAAATTTAAAATGTATTAAAGATGGATTGAAGATATGCAGTCTATAGTCTAAGAAATGTCTTAATGAAATTTGCTACAACATTCAGATATATAAAAAATGATTTGAAAGCTAGGATTTCTCTTTAAAGGCTGGGCCACTTCCAACCAATAACACTCATAACACCTGTCATTGCAGACACAAAAAGGAACACTTTATAAATAATTTGCTTTTCTTTGGATAGTTAAGGATTGGTTAATTATCTAACATTATTCATATTACTGACCAAAAGCCCACTATTATTTATAAGCAGTTATATTGAATATATATAAATCTTATAAATTTATTTTAGAACCAAAAAAAATCCTGAAGTTATGGAAGGAATTTTTTTCTGATTTTTTTCTGTGAAGTATGATCATATTTGTATAGTTAAAATATTTTTCAAAATGACATAAAATAGCTTCTAGGAAATTACCTTTTGTAATCATTGATTCCTTAGGGAAAGTAAAATGTAAATTCATTGACTCCTTTCAATCAATCAAATGAGCAGTTAGCTTGATAATACTAATAAGAAGGTAAAGAACTTCCAGGAGAGATAACCATCAGCATTCATGATCTTAATCCAGAATTTCAGGAATTGGGCTTCCATATAGAGCAACTACACAATAAGACCATTATTATGAAAAAGGATTTTTCATCTAATCTTGGAGAATTCCTCAATTCACTTTGACAGATGAGAAAGAATTTTTTTTTTTTTTTTACATGAGGGAAGAGAAGACTTAAGGTTTGGTTTTGTTTTTTAAAGCAAAACAGTTCCAGGTATTAGTTTCTATTATTTCACACTTACGACTTCGAATAAATCCTAATGCCCCGGCCATATCCCAGACCAGTTAATTGAGAATCTTGGGAGATGGGTCTCAAACATCAGTATTATTTAAAGCTCCCTGAGTGATTCCAATGTGCATCCAAAGTGTCAAGGATAAGATACACTGCTCTAGAAGCTAATAGAGCTTGTGAATATAAGGCAGAACAGAATTGTGGGATCAGAATGCAAAGGAATTTTAAAAGATCCTGTTTTTATTCTCTGACTTCCAGGCTGTAACATATCTGAATTATTATCAAGAATGAATTAATCAGAAGGAATGTAATGCTATAAAAGAGATGAACAGTATTTGTCTTACACAGAAACGAAGTTAACTCTGGCATAATATATTGATAGTTTAATAGCCCATGGTAAATTGTCTATTTGTTTTGGATAGCAAATACAAATTTAATTGCAAATACAGTGCAAATTTAAGAAATCTGCAAGTAATTACACCAATTAGATTTTAACCAATATGCTTAGAACAACAGCACTCTAGGGAAAATGCCATGGGATTTGGGAGACCACAAAGTGTTTTTAGTACTTCAATATTGTATCTAAGGCATTAAGTTTATTTGCCAGTTTTGTCATCTGTAATATTATTACATTTAAAAAAATCTGTAAAAAAGAAGAAAGTGGGTTAAAATACATATCAACGTAGTCCTGGCAAAGGAAAAGTTGTTCCAAAATGAAAGATAACAAGTTATCTGGAGAAGAGGTGCAGGACAGTCCCAATTTCTTCCCTTTGGGAACATGAGGAATATGTTAATGATCTGATATCCTTGAAAGTTTCAGACCTTTTTTTGCCAGCTGGTGGAGCTACTACCATAATTTACCATGCCATAACTGTAGCTACATCTTTTATTTTTGCAGTGCATATGAAGTACTGGGCTTATGTATTATGGCTTAAAACAAATGAGTATTAAATTAGATGTATGTTTATAAATTTCAGCAGCTCTTAGAGTATTCATTAAAATCAATAAGATGATATGAAAATGTTTTAATATCTGTAGATTTATAATTGATATCAAAAACTTGCAAACTGAACAGTTTAAAACTTGTTGTTTACCTTCACTGGTATCAGGCTTGTGTCACAATTAAAGCAGCTTAAGATTTTATTCACTCAAAAATAATGTGTTATAGAAAAACTTCATAACTATGCTGGCAATGAAATGGTTTTTATTAGCAAAATGTTACTCTGCATACATATATTAACTTCACTAAGGTTATATTGTAATATTAATATTTAGGTTTTGTTGAGAAATAATAGATACTGCTAATTTTTTGAAGATGACCATTATTTTTGTAATACAATATGGTAGGTATTATAATTGGTATTACAGTTGGTAATACTACCACATTATATTATCACTTAAAATATATATTCTTCTGCATTTCTGGTGTGCTAAAGTATTTTAAAGGTAAATTGTATATAGTGCAAAGTTATATATAATTTATAATATAATCTTAAATATACTCTATCTGAAAATATTTAGTTTCTGTCCCATTCATTTTTTCTTCAATACTATATTTTATCTTTGTTTTCCTAAAATAGCAAAGAGAGAAAACAATACTATATGTTGCCGGGAATGTTTTTTCATTTGTTACTATTTTCTGGTCTGAGAAAATGAAGGGCCATAGCATAATTCTCAAAATATTCCAAAGAGAATTTAAATGACTTCAAACTCTGAGTTCACTGTGAAATATGCATTATGCTTTCAAGTTATTTTATTCAACATTCCTTAGGTATGTCCTAAGAGTTCACATACAACAAAAGAATAGGTTAGTATTTCACTTTTAAGAGATTATATAAACAACTGGTGGACATATGTGAGGTTTTTCAAGCTGCACTTGATAATATGACTTCCTGTCAAATGAGTACTGACTTTGTCAAAAATACTAGCAGAGCTTTGGAAAGACAAGTCATAGCTGAATCAATGGTGCTTTTTTCTTTTAAACCCTCAAAAGAAAATAATCTCTCAATCAGATAAAATGTTTTTTCCTAAACTATTATTAAATTAGTGGAGTCTGACTTTTCTGAACATTTCCTGTTAGTATGCTATTCAAAATATTAACAACTAGTAACATAAAACCTCTAAATAGGTCAAAATTACAAAATATATTCCTTTTCTTTCTCTAAGGGCCTATATATATTTATAAAACTGATTACCAAGTGATATATCTCAGAAGATAAATTATTCACCAAGTCATTCTAATAAGTTCTATTGGTAGATATAGAAATTATAGAAATATTTTTTCTGTTTGATGTGAATATTGCTACTTAAGTGATTCCTTGTCTGAGCCATGATAAGATAGATTTAGCCAATAATAAGCTTTGGTTATGATTTGAACCATCCATGGGCCATTTTCTTCTCAATTCTTTATTTTGTTTTAAAAAGATTGTCAAATAAGCAATTTCTACAGTGTTCTCAAAAGCACACTCTTGGTCAATTCTAACCCAATACTGCTATGAGGCTAACCTCACACTGTTGATCATTTAACATACCTGACCAGAAATAGATCCCCCAACTTGTTGTATCAAAAAAGTCCCCACATATTTCCAAATGTCTCCTACCACCACTCCTTGAGAACTACTGAGGTTACAAATAGATTCAAATATTACTTAGGGTTGCTCATTATTTTAATGTCACAGAAGGAATTTAAAGTGAGATATATTTAAATATTCAAAGGGAATAGATAAAATGATTTGAAAAATAGCTGTCTTATCAAATAGAAATTTTGTGAAATATTTTTTATGAAATGTCAGGCTACTGAGAGAAGATACTTGAATTGTCTTATAGTTTTGATATATCTGAAATTTACAGGATCATAGATATATAAACAGAAACTGGCTGAAGACTCAGCTCTATTACTTATATATGATCTGTGATCCGTGGCAAATCAACTAAACTCTCAAAGCCTAGAGTCTTCTTTTTAAATTTTTATTCTGTAAAATGGAAGAACATCTCTATCCTAAATGACTTACTAATAATAATAATGATCTAATATGCCCTGTGCCACAACCTAAATGAGGCTTTTTGATATATTGCCTGACAAAAGATTATTTTATAATATGTTAGAGATTAGGTTAAATTTAAGAGTTGGGATCTCTAAGCTATATCAGCTGTTAGAACTTTACTGATACTTAAATTTTTAATAAATGGCTATAATTATAAATAGACTAATTGATAAGATGTAGATTTTTCTGTATTCTGTATTAACAGAAGGGGGAAAATATATTAGGGAAGAAAAACATTAAATGTTATACAGAAAAAATACTGAATACACATTCTTCTCATCGGCACATGAGGCATTTTCTGAGATAGATCATATCTTAGGCTACAAAACAAGTCTCAGTTAATACAAAAAAATTGAAATAATACAATGTGTTTTCTTATACTACAGTGGAATAAACCTAGAAAATAAATTCCAAGAGAGACATTCAAATCTACAAAAAAGTCATAGAAATTAAACTGAATATTAATTGATCCTTGCATCTGACATGAAATTAAGATGGAAATCAAAAGATTCCTTGAACTGAATGACAAAGCAGCCACAAACCATTCAAAATCTAGGGGTCACAGTAAAAGCAGTCCTAAGGGGAAAGTTCATAGCCTTAAATGCCTCCATCAAAAAGACAGAAAGAGCACATATTAACAATCTAATGTCACATCTCAAAGAGCTAGAAAAAGAAGAGCAATCCAAACCCAAAGCCAGCAGAATAAAAGAAATAGAAAAATTCAGAACAGAACTATACAAAATGGAAACCAAAAAAATTACAAAAGATCAATGAAATAACAAATTGGTTATTTGTTATTAAATAAAATCGATAGGTCATTATCCATATTAACCAGAAATAGAAGAGAAAGGATTCAAGTAAGCTCAATGAGAAATGAAAAAGAAAACATTACAACCAGTACAACAGAAATACAAAACATCATCTGTGAATATTATGAAAACTATAATGCACACAAATTAGAAAACATAGAGACAATGGGTAAATTCCTATAAACACACAACCTCCCAAACCTGAATCAGAAGGAAATAGAAACCCTGAACAGCCCAATAATGGCTGCATGATTGAAGCAGTATTAAAAAATCTCCCCCTAAAAAAGCCCCAGACCAGACCAAATCACAGCCAAATTCTACCAAGATCCACAAAGAAGAACTACTGCCTGTCCTGCATAAAGTATTACATAATATTGAGAAAAAGGTGATCCTCTCTAACTCATTCTATGAAGCCAGTATCTCCTTGATACCAAAGCCAGGAAAGGACACAACAAAAGTAGAAAACTACAGACCAATTTCCCTTATTAACATAGACACAAAAATCCTCAACATAATATTTACGAACTTAATTAAACAGTACATCAAAAAGTTAATTCACCATGGTCAGCTGGATTTCACAGGAGAGATGCAATGATGGTTCAACATATATAAATCAATAAACATGATTCACTACATAAACAGAAGCAAAAACAATCCCCATATGATTTCAATACATGTGGAAAAAGTATTCAATAAAATCCAGCACCCTTTCATGATAAAAACTGTCAAGAGACTAGGCATGGAGGGAACATACCTCAAAATTATGAGAGCCATATATGATAAACCCACAGCCAATATCATACTGAATGGGGAAATGTTAAAAGCATTCTCTCTAATAATTGGAACAAGAAAATGGTGCCCACTGGCACCACTTCTATTCAACATAGTACTGGAAGTCCTACCCAGAGCAATCAAGCAAGAGAAAGATATAAAGGGCATCCATTTGAGGAGGAGAAGGTCCAACTATCCCTGTTTGCTGATGCTATGATCTTGTACCTAGAAAACCTTAAAGATGCCACCAAAAGACTATTAGGTGATTAAATATGAAATTTCCAATTTCAAATCAAATGTATAGTTTATTATATCCTCAAACAAGAAGCAGTAGAATTAATCAAAGTGTGCACCTAAACTATTAACACAGTTTTGCAATCTTAATGGTAGCTTGTTTATGCCAGCAGCAAAGAAGCATGGTGAGCAAGTGGCCATGAAATTGTGAAAGGCATTTTCCACAGCTTGTTGAGAAGTGAATGTTTTCCTTGCAAGAAGTGATCCAAAGCTTGGAAGAAGTGATAGTCGGTGCAAGGTCTAGTGGATGACAGAGTTTCCAAGCCCAGCTTCTGTAGTTTGAGTAACATTGTTTATGCTACATGTGGTAGAGCATTGTCTTGCAAAGGGGTTGGCCTGTCTCTATTGCCCAATTGTGGCTCCTTATTGCAGTCTTCCTCATTTTATCCAATTGGTTATAGTAAATATCCACTGTAATCAGTTGAGCAGGTTTCATGAAGTTGTAGTGGATAATACCAGCACTGGACCACCAAATAGACACCACTAGCTTTTTTTTGATGAATACTCTGTTTTCAACTGTGTTTCAGCAATTCATCTTTATCCAACCATGGTGCCAAATGCTTGTGATTGTCAAAAAGAATCCATTTTTCATTACATGTAACAATATGCTATAGAAGTGGTTCACCTTTATGTGGTGACAGCAAAGAAGCATTTGGGAAGGTTGAGATGGACTCACTTCCACTACAGCTTTCAACTCATCATTATCCACCACTTGGTCTCAGGTCATCCACGTGGCTCATTTTTAAGATTAAAATCACCAGAACAGAACTTTGCAAACCATTGGCGTACTGTGTGTTCATTAGCCACATCCTTCCCAAACACTTCATTGATATTTTGAGCTGTCTGCATTGCATTGGTTCCATAACAGAACTCATATTCAAAAATAACACAAATTTTTGACTTATCCATGGTTTTACAAAAATTGCTCTAAAAAAATTTGAAAGATAATCACAGCCAAAACATGCATTTAAAAGACTGATGATATACCTTCACAATCAACATAAAACAAGAAGTGTCAAAGTGAAATGTCAGAGATATCAACTGTCAAACTAAGTACGGAAATTGGACATTTCATACTTAATAAACTTAATAGAATTGATAAATTCAGCAAAGTCTCAGGTTACAAAATTAATGTACACAAATCATTTCTATAGATACAAAAAAAGTAAAATACCTAGGAAGATACTTAACCAAGGAATTGAAAGATCTCTACAAGGAAAACTATAAAATACTGATGAAAGAAATCATAGATGACACAAAGGGAAAAACATCCCATGCTCATGGATTGGTAGAATCAATATCATTAAAATGTCCATAATACCCAAAGTGATTTACAGATTTAATGTGATCCCCATCACAATACCAATGTCATACTCCACAGACCTAGAAAAAATAATCCTCAGCTTTATCTGGAACCAAAAACATCCTGAGTAGCCAAAACGATATTAAGCAAAAAGAACAAATCTGGAGGCATCACATTACCTGACTTTAAGTTATACTACAAGGTTATAGTAACCAAATAGCATGATACTGATATTAAAAAAAGAGACATAGACCAACAGAACAGAAGAAAGAACATGCAAATATTATAAAATCACCTATCTACAACCAACTGATCTTCAACACTAGACACCAACATACACTGGGTGAAAGGAAGTCCTAGTCAATAAATGTTGCTGGGAAAACTGTCTAGTCACATACAGAAGGATGAAATAGGACCTCTATCTCTCACCATATACAAAACTTCATTCAAGATGGATAAAAGACTTACATGTGAGGCATGAAAGCTTAAAAATTCTAGAAGAAAACAGGAAAAACTATTTTAAAACTATTTTAGACTTTGGCATGGGAAAAGAACTTATGACTAAGACCACAAAGGCAAATATAGCAATAATAAAAATAAATGGCATTCAATTAAATTAAAAAGCTTCTGCACAGCAAAGGAAATAATCAACAGAGTAAACAGCCTACAAAATGGGAGAAAATATTTACAAGCTACGCATCCTGTAAAGAGCTAATATCCAGCATCTACAAAAACTTTAAACAAATCAGCAAGAAAAGAATAAACAACCCATCAAAAAGTAGACAAAAGACATGAACAGAAGTTCTTTGAAAGAAGATGAACAAATGGCCAACAAACATGAAAAAATCCTCAACATCACTGATCATCAGAGAAATACAAATTAAAACCACCTTACCCATATCAGTATGGCCATTAGTAAAAGTGAAGAAATAGTAGATGCTGGCATGGATGCAAAGAGAAAGGAACACTTATACACTGTTGGTAGGACTGCAAATTAGTACAACTGCTATGTTAAACAGTATGGAGACTCTTCAAAGAAATAAATGTAGACTTACCATTCAATCCAGCAATCCCACTATTGAGTATCTATGCAAAAGAAAAAAAGTCATTTTATAGAAAAGCCACCCACACTTGAATGCTTATCATAACATAATTCACAATTGCGACGATGTGGAATCAACCCAAGTACCCATCAATTCATGAATGGATAAAGAAAATGTTCTCTCTCTCTCATATACACACACACACACACACACACACACACACACCATAGAGTACTGCTCAGCCCTAAAATGGAATGAAATAATGTTTTTTGCAGCAACTTGGATGGAACTAATGGATTTACCATTATCCTAAGTGAAGTATCTCAGGAATGGAAAAACAAACATCACATGTAGTCACTAATAATTGGGAACTAAACGATGGCCATACATGGGCACAAAGAGATGTAAAGGACATTGGAAACTAAGAAGTGTGTGTGTGGGGGGGGGATGAGGTGTAAAAACTTATTTATCAGGTATAATACACACTATTCTGGTGACAGGCACACTAAAATCCCCAACTTAAGCATTATACAAGGTATACATGTAACAAAAACATTTGTACCCCCTTAATATTATGAAATTAAAAAACAATAGAATCACTAAAACCAAAAACTGGTTCTTAGAAAAGATCAACAAAATTGGCAAGCCTTACCCATACTGACAAAAAAGAAAGATGCAAATAAATAAGATCAAAAGTGAAAATGAAGAAATTACTACTAATTTTACAGAAATAAAAAGGATTATAAGAGAATACTATGAACAACTGTACACCAACAAGTTTAATAACTTAGGTAAAATGCACAAATTTACAGGAACTCACAAATTAAAGAAGAAATAGAAAATCTCAACAGATCCATAACAAGTGAAATGGGTAAATCAGTAACAGAAACCTCCCAACAAAAAAAGTCCAAGACCAAATATCTTCACTAATGAATTCTACCAAATATTTAAAGAACCAACACCAGTCCTTCTCAAACTCTTCCAAAAAAAAATTGGAGAGGAAAATACCTCATAATTCATTGTATTTGGTCAGCATTACCCCAATATGAAAGCCAGACAGATAATAGAAAATTACAGACCAATATCGCTTTTGAATGTAGATGCAAAACTCCTCCACAAAATACTAGCAAATGCATTCCAATAGCATTTTAAAAGGATGATATCTCATGACCAAAGAGGATTTATCCTGGGAATGGGCATGGTTCAACATTAATAAAATCAAGGTAATATTCCACATTAATAAAGGAAGAAAATGATCTTTTCAGTTGATATAGAAAAGGAATTTGACAAAATCTAGTACCCTTCATGATAAGAAAAAAAAACACTCAGACAACTAAGAATAGAGGAGAACTACCTCAACTTGTTAACAAGCATCGACGAATACCTCACAGCTAATATCACACTCAATGGTGAAAAACTGAAAGCTTTCCCCCTAAAATTAGGAACAAGACAAGGATGCTTGCTTTCACTACTGCTATTGACATTGTGCTGGAAACTCTAGCCAACAATTAGATAAAAAGTAAATAAATAAAAGGTATACACATTGGAAAAGATGTAAATCCATCTCTTTTTACAGATGACACAGTTCTTTATAGAGAGAATCCCAAATAATTCAAAAGAAAGCTACTGGAGCTAATAAATGAATTAGCAACATTGAACTGAATTTAAATATGAGCTAAAAGTCTTTAAACTCAAATAAAACATAGAGGTACATCTTTATGACCAATTGAGTCTTAGATGTGACACCCAAAGTACAAGCAACTAAAGAAAAAAAGTAAACAAAATTAAAAATTTTATGCAAGGGACTTTATCAAGAAAGTAAAAAGGCAACCTGTCGACCTACAGAATGGAAGAAACTATTTGCAAATCATTTATCTGTGAAGGGTTTAATATTCAGACCATATAAGGTGTTGGCAAGGAGAAATTGGAACCCTTGTACATTGCTGATGGGAGTGTAAAATGGTGGAGCCCACTGTGAAAACAGTTTGGATGTTCCTCAAAAAGCTAAACATAGGCCAACTGTGATGGCTCACGCCTGTAATCCTAGCACTCTGGGAGGCTGAGACAGGAGGATCACTCAAGGTCAGGAGTTGGAAACCAGCCTGAGCAAGAGCAAGACCCCCATCTCTACTAAAAATAGAAAGAAATTAATTGGCCAACTAAAAGTATAAAGAAGTATATAGAAAAAAAATTAGCCAGGCATGGTGGTGCATGCCTGTAAGTCCCAGCTACTCCGGAGGCTGAGGCAGAAGGATTGCTTGAGCCCAGGAGTTTGAGGTTGCTGTGAGCTAGGCTGACACCACAGCACTCTAGCCAGGGCAACAGAGTGAGACTCTGTCTCAAAAACTAACAAAAAACAACAATGCTAAACATAACATAGAATTACCAAGTGACTCTACAGTACTACTCCTGGGTATATACCCAAAAGAATTAAAAACAGGGACTGAAACATGTACTTGTATACCAGAGTTCATTTCAGCATTATTCACAATAGCCAAAAGGTGAAACAACCCAAGTTTCCATCAGCAGTTGAATGGATAAACAAAATGTGGTATATACATATAATGCATAAAAAGGAATAAAAGCCATAAAAAAAGTGAAGTTCTGATACATACTGCAATATGGATAAACCTTGAAAAATGCACTAAGTGAAATAATTCAGACACAAAAGGAGAAATATTATATGATCCTACTTATGAGATATCTAGAATAGGCAAATTCATATAGGCGGAAAGTAGATTAGATATTACCAAGGGCTGGGGATAGGGGGTAGTGGGGAGTTATTGCTATCCAAACAGAAACTGTTTGGGATGATGAAAAAAATTTGAAATAGCAGTAATAGTTGTAGAACATGGTAAATGTAGTTAATGCTACTAACTGAATTATATACTTAAAAATGGCTTAAAATACAAACTTTGTTATAGATATTTTACCCAGTAAGAATATTTTTACAAAACACTTGGTACTTTTTACCTTGTTATAGAACCTAAACATTTAAAAATTTGTAATTTAGCCTAACTTCATAAACTATATTGAAATTTAAGCCCAGTGTTACAGAGTTGTAAATAATCTGCAATACATTTTAATTTATTCATTTAAAAGGTTAATTTTTTAAGGATTAATACATTTGACTCTGGAAGCCTAAATATATAGGAGAAAAGATGAAATTTGAAATCTATTTTGCATTAATTTTAAAGTATATTAACAATAGCTCTATACTTATTTATAACTATAAATATATCACTCCACCTCTGCTAAGACCTACTTATATCAATCAACTTTAAAATAACAAAATTCTTAGGTAATATGAAGAATATGGAACAATAAAACACTGTGCTTTAACCTTTTGTCTGTCCCATCACTTGTGAAAGATAGGACATTAATACTAATTTCAAAGCCCTCTGGATTAACTTCTAAAGAATATTTTTTCATAAGAACTATAAAATGTCTTTCAAATATATTCATAATAATATTGAACTCTTGCTGAAAATACAGTTGGAAGTCTTGATTTAGGATATTCTCAAAAAAATATACCAATGATTCATCTGATTCTCTAAAGTCTACCCTTATATGCAGGTACTCACGCATCCATGCAGCTAACATACACTGTATGCACTTATGCACTATAAGCGTAGCGCGAACTACTGAAATTGCAACAATGAGAAAGATAACTGTTCGGAGACAGTTTTTCTATCTCTGAAAGAAACTTCAAAATAATGGAGCTCACCTTATAGTCTTTGATGATGAATATGCTTGAATCATATTCTATAGGAAAAAAAGTGATAGCCTTATTTTCTAAGATATGAGAGAAATCATTCTGAAGTAAAATTGTTTTTATAAAATAGAATATAAGAAGAGACAGAAGTAACTACAATCTTTAAAATATTCTAAACCTGATAACAAACTTGGAGATTTTCTTCACAGGTCGTTCTTGCTCTTTGATTTCACCACAATGAATTTCTCCAAGAGCTTTTTCTTCCCATGTAGGAAAACAAGTCAAATTCAACTTCCATTTTTATCACCCATTTCTTCAATAGCTTTATATGTTATCTCATTATTTTCAGTCAGAATTCATAGTAAAGTTGAAATAATTTTCCCTGAACTGCTGGGGACTCCATCCCACATGATTCTAAACTTGGGACCCAAGATGACACAGAAGTCTCTTCCTGGAAAATTGCTGGTTGTTGTGGCAGAGATAAAAAAGACTATCAGCATCTTAAACTGATAAATGCTTCTACCCAAAAGCAACACATATTATTTTCATTAGACAGTTTTTACTGGTCAAGTCTCATGGCCATCCCTATCTTCCAAGGGACAGAAGAGTACAAATAAACCATGTACTCAGAAAGAGATTAGATGGGAGAGATAGGAACACTCTTACACTGCTGGTGGGACTGCAAATTAGTACAACCCCTGTGGAAAGTAGTTTGGAGTTATCTCAAAGAATTAAAAATAGAAATACCATTTGATCTAGCAATCCCACTTACTGGGCATCTATCCAAAGGAAATAAAGACATTCTGTAATAAAGACATCTACACTAGAATGTTTATAGCAGCACAATTCACAATCGCAAAGATTTGGAAACAACCCTAGTGCCCATCAATACATGAGTGGATTAATAAAATGTGTTACATGTATACCATGGAATACTACAACTACAAAAAACAATGGTGAACTAGCACCTCATATATTATCCTGAATAGAGCTGGAGCCCATCCTTCAAAGTGAAGTATCACAAGAATGGAAAAACAAGCACCACATGTACTCACCATCAAATTGGTACTAACTGGTCAACACTAAGGTGCTCACATGGAAGTAATATTCATCGGGTGCCATTCAGATGGAAGGGAAGTGGTATGGGGTGGGTAAACTCACAACAAATGGATGTGGGCACACTGTATGGGGGATGGGCACACTTGCAGCTCTGGCTTAGGTGAGGCAAAGGCATTATATGTAACCAAAATGTTTGTACCCCTATAATATTCTGGAAAAAAAAAGAAAGAGACCAGAATATTTGTGAAGAGTCTTAAGTATACAGCAGCTATGAAAATCTTAGTCCAATTCATTTGAAAACATGGATATGATGGATAATTTTGTATGAAAATTACTAAAAATGACTCAAAAAGAGCTAGAAAACATTAATAGACCAACAACTGTTAATCAATTGGTATTTTAAAATCTGCCACTACGCCTGAAAAGACTATAGGCCCAAATGGTTTCATAGACTAGATGTATCAAACGTTCAAGGATTCCAATTTTATGCAAACTGTTTCAGAAACTAAAAGAGATTGCAAGATTACCATTGTCAAGAACTGTTACGGGCCTGAGATTTTACCTATTTGTAAGCTAACAAGTTATTTGGCCACTTTCATGGATGCTAGCAGATGACACAAGACTCATGAGTCAAAGACAAAGAATGGTTTATTACTCATAGCAGTAGCCAGCATAGCAGCACTTGTTATGTATTGCTGAGCCCCATTTTCCACAGGTTGTCACAATATGTATACACACATTGGGGTGTGTTACATGGAAGAACTCTGAGTTTACAAAACTCAAATCTTTTATAACAAGCATTTTATAATATGCTATGTTCCCAAACTATAAACAAACCTGCCCTCTGCTTCAAAGGGGACACTGTCTTCCAAGACTGTTTGCTATACAAATATCTTTCAAAAGATAGTCCAGAACAAAGGCAGTTAACTGCCTCTTTGCAAGATGTACAGACACACTGAAATAACATTTTTCTCCTTATGGGGATGTTTAAAATAAAAAGATGAACTTAACATTATTGAACCTTTACTATGGGCCAGGCATGTGCTTTACATGTATTAGATTAATTTACTTAATCCTCATAATAAAAATGTCTAATTCATTGGGTTATTATCATTTTACCTTGGAATCTGCAGTTAATCACTATGATTTGTATTCTAGCAAGTTTTAATATCACTATTAATCTAATGCTTACCAAATAACAGTAACATATATAATAATAGTAATATATCATCTGTGAGATGATTTTCTATTAGTCTGACTTTGATTTTAAAATTGCAATAATCCCCTATAATTCATAGCTTTGGAATTCCAAAATTTATTATAAATACTCTCTCTTCACTTGAAAAAAAGTTAAAATTGACCAACCAATGATCATCATCCACCTTATCTATAAAAACTTGTTTCCTAAGCCACCATGGGTCAACATCACCTTCTGGTATTCAGAGCTGGATTCAGAGTTTCTAATCTAATCTTCCTTATACTGCCTTCTTTTCCCCTCTTTCCACCAATAAAGGAAATTAGCATTAATGAAGACACACATATTATGCTGGAACAAGAGTAAATTGGGGCTGTCCCAGAGAAACCAACATGTGTACTCACCCTACTCAAAATGTTTCATCCTTTGTGCCATATCTATTCTCAGCTATACTATTTTTATTAAAACTATACCATTAATACCATTATTCCTTTTACTCAAACGAAACTTTTGAATCTGAATAATCTAAGGCCTATACAAATCCTTTTGGATAGGAAAAAATAATTTCTTCTTAGAAGAATTTCTAGCCTATATTTGTGAAGAAACTTTTACAAAGGTATATCACTACACCGAGAATATTTGTATTTGCACATTAGGATAATATTTGAATGTGTGGAAAAACTCTTCCCACTTCCCCTTTCTCCTACACACACAAAAAAGGCCTTTTCTTCAAATACCGACTACACTTTTGAAAACAAGATAGTCTAGAAAAACTGTTGGTATTGAAATTCCCTGGTGTTCTTCAAAGTAGAATGCTCTCAGATTGGGTGCAAGCCAATCAACTGGAATTTAGAGAACATTAAAATTTTTTATGATTTTTATCTTAATAGAAGAATTAAGCCTTAATATTAATTGAGGCCTGACACTGGCATTGTCACTTACATGTCATGATGGTATGTAATGTTAGCTGAGGAAAAACTGGAAATTTGGCAACACAGAAGGGCTGGCTTCATTAGTTTATTTTTCATGTGTTACAATATATTGAAGATTACAGATCTCTTGTTAAATGATTATGTTATCTAGTTTTACCTAAATGACCAGCACAAAGTGAACAAGGGACTTACACAGAATCCTGTAAAGAAATCAGATTGAAAATAATACTAATAACAAAAGCAAACCAAAAAAAAAAACAGAGGAGCTGACACATCATCCTAATGTAACCTTTTCTAAGCTATAAAGATTATAAATGAAAATCAAAGTTATCAGGAGGAAGGACTTCAAGATGGCTGACTACAGGCATCTGGTACTCACTTCCTCCACAAAGAAGAACCAACATAGTGAATATTCTATTCACCATCATACTTCAAACAGATTCTCTATGAGAACACTAGAATTGAACAAAGAAGTGACAGGAAACATCTAATACAAGAATGGAGAGGAAAACAAGGCAACCTGCTCTGCTGGGAGCCCAGAGAGATTTCCCAATGCAGGGAAAGGGTAAGTGAGATACCCCTAGTGGTCCACATTCTCACCACACACCCCTGCAATCTTAGCCACAAGAGTGCGCCTCTGGACTCTCATGGGTCCTGAAACTGATGTAGAGGGAGATGCCTAAAGACTGCACAAATGCATTGTTGCAGAGAGGTAGCTCACACTACATCTCGCATACACCCACAAGTCTTAAGCACCTACAGCAAGGCACCATATGAGACACCCAGTCCCCATCAGACTGCATCAAGCCCTGGGACACAACAGCCCCTGCATCTCCACACCTCAGGAGCACAACTGACATTCCCCACCTGTGGCAAAATCCTACCACCAGGGCTGAGGCATGAGCCATTGGCAGTGACCTTACTGCCATCAGTGGAAAAGCCACCACACATTTTCATGCACCCCAAAGACAGAATCCCCTACAGCTACCACTGCAGCTTTCACACACTCCACAACTGCCTGCATACAGCCATTGAAAGCAACTCTACCCTCTCCAGTAGCAGAGCTGCAGCACAGCCACTGGCGTCCCCACCCAAGCATTTCACTGATGGTTGATCATCCCACCCTTGTCTACCACAGCCAGCTCCTGCATGCATCACAGGAGCTGATGGCAGGTCCACCTGGTCTGACTCCAACCCCTAGTGCCTGAGCATGCTATTCAAGGCCCTGGGGAATGCAAAACTCTGTCCTCCCCCATTAGCACCTGAGCAGTCCCTCTGGGTACCTGAAGTCAGGCCCACTCAACCTGCCACTACTACTGCAGCTGATCCCCACCTGCAGATGCCATCTGTGGGCTTAGGGACTGGCCCACCCAGACTGTTGTAGGCACTACCAACACCAGCACGGCCAACTTGGGAGCCAAAGGATTTTTCTGCCACTGCCATTGCCCATACCATACCCTTGCCGAGGAGCCTGAGAACCTACCCACTTGCTCAGCCCACCATTGCCACTACCAGCATCCAAGTCTGCAGGCCCAAGTATCAGCCCATCAGGACCCTTTACCTCCACTGCCAGTGTATGTTGCCCTGGGGCAAAGACAGGCACATTCAGTCCACTACTGCCACCACTGGGGCCTGAGAACAGGCCCACTGGGAATCCTTGTCCTCAGCAAAACTTCACCACTACCTGTACTAACAACTGCACCTTAAGCCAATAAGAAAATCACAGACACCATGGATGCTGTTTATAACCAAAGAGATCATATAGAGACTACACTACCAAATGCACCCAGAAACAAACCCAAAGTGCTCTACCCAACCAACACCATAGTCAGGGGTCCTCAAACTTTTTAAACGGGGCCAATTCACTGTCCCTCAGACTGTTGGAGAGTGCGGCACACATTCCACACATGCACACTGTGGGCCTGGGACAAGTCGGCTGCTAAGCAGGATAGGCAGCGGTGGCAAAAACACCCGGCGGGCTGGATAAATATCCTCGGGTGGGCCGCATGTGGCCCACGGGCCGTAGTTTGAGGACCCCTGCCATAGATATATCTTCAGGAAAATGTTCTCAGTAACCATGGGGTCAAGGAATAAATTAAGGAGGAAAGCAAAAAATTTCTTGACTCTGTTCTTGTGCCAATACTATGCTGTTTAGGTTACTATAGCCTTGTAATATAGCTTGAAGTCTGGTAAAGTGATGCTTCCCAATTTGTTCTGTTTGCTTAAGGTTGATTTGGCCATATAGGGTCTTCTCTAGTACCATATAAAGCATAGAATTATTTCCTCTAGATCTCCAAAAAATGATATTGGTATTTTAATAGGGATTGCATTGAATCTGTAGATCACTTTCGGTACTACAGGCATTTTAGCAATGTTGATTCTGCCAATCCATGAGCATGGTATGGTTTTCCATCTATTTACATCCTCTGCTATTTCCTTCCTCAGTGTTTTGTTGTACTCTCTGTAGAGGTCTTTCACCTTCTTAATATATTTCTAGGTATTTTCTTTCTTGCTATTGTAAAAGGTATTTAGTCTTTGATTTGGTTCTCAGTTTGTTATTGGCGTATATGAATGCTACTGATTTGTGTACATTGATTTTGTAACCTGAGATCTATCCAAAGGAAAAAAAAAGACATTCTATAAAAAATATCTACACTCGAATGTTTATAGCACTGCAATTCACAATTGAAAAGATGTGGAAACAACCCAAGTGCCCATCGATACATGAGTAGATTAATAAAATGTGGTGTGTGTGTGTATGTATGTATGTATGTATGTGTGTGTATATGTATATCATGGGGTACTACTAAGCCATAAAAATATTTAACTACCTATTGTATTATCCTGAGTGGAGCCAATTCTCTAAGTGAAGTATCACAAGAATAGAAGAACAAACACTACATGTACTCACCATTAAACTGGTACTAATTGATCAACACTAATGTGCACATATAAGGAAGTAACATTCATAGGGTGTCAAGCAGGGGGGAGGGGGAGGAGAGGATAGGTAAATTCACACCTAACAGATGCAGTGCACACTGTCCAGGGAATGGGCACACTTGTTGCTCTGACTTATGTAGTACAAAGGCAATTTATGTAACCAAAGTGTTTGTACCCCCATAATACTCTGAAATAAATAATAAAAGGAAAAAATCTTGAAAAATGAAAATAGAAGTATAACACACCAAAACCTATTGGATGCAGCAAAATCAGTGCTTAGAGGCAAGTTTATAGCATTAAATGCCTAAATCAACAAAGTAGAAAGATTTCAAATAAACAATCTAACAATGTGCCTCAAAGAGTAGAAATGTAAGAGCAAAGCCAACCCAGTTACTAGAAAGAAAGAATAAAAAGAAAAATATGAATTAGAGATTAAAAGTACAAAGGATCAACAAAACAAAAATTTTTTGAAAAGATAAAGAAAATTGATAAACTTCTAGCTAGTCTAACCATGAAAAAAAAGAGATTCCAATAAAATCAGAAATGAAAAAGCAGACATTATAATTGATGCCACAGAAATACAAAAAATCATCAGAGACTAGTATAAACATCTATAAACCTGCAAACTGGAAAACCTGGCCAAAACGGTTAAACTCCTGGACATATACAACCCCCCAAGATTCAATCAAGAAGAAACTGAAAACCTGAACAGACTAATAATGAGTAATGAGATTGAATCAGTAATAGTGATGCTCCCAACAAAGAAAAAGCCAGGACCAGTTGGCGTCACTGCTGAATTCTACCAAACTTTCACAAAAGTAACACCAGTTCTCTAGTCCAAAAAAATGGAGAGGCGGGAATTCTAACTCCTTCTATGAAGCCCGCATTACCCTAATGCCAAAACTAAACAAAGACACAACAACAAAAAAGAAAACTTCAGGCCAGTATCTCTGATGAACATAGATACAAAATTTCTCAACAAAATACTAGTAAAATAAATTCAACATCACATCAAAAAGATAATACACCATGATCAATAGGGATTTACACAAGGGATACAAGGATGGTTCAACATAGGAAAATCAAACATGACAGAATCAACATGAAGGAAGGACAAAAATCATATGCTCATCTCAGTAGTTGCAGAAAAAGCGTTTGATAAAATTCAACATCCCTCCATGATAAAAACCTCTCGACAAACTAGACATAAAAAGAACATACCTCAACATAAAGGCCATATATGACAAACCCACAGCCTATATTATACTGAATGGGGAAAAGCTGAAAACATTCCCTCTAAGAACTGGAACAATATAACGATGCCCACTTTCAGCACACCTATACAACATAGTCCTAGCCAGAGTAATCAGGAAAGAGAAAGAAATAAAAGGCATCCAAATTGGAAAAGAGGAAGTCAAATTGTCTCTCATTGAAGATCTAGGAAAACCTAAAGACTCCACCAAAAAACTTTTATCTGATGAATAAATTCAGTAAAGTTTCAGAATATGAAATCAACATACAAAAATCAGTAGCATCTCTATACACCAATAGTCAACTAGCTGAGAAAGAAATCAAGATGGCAATCCCATTTACAATAGCTATAAAAAAAAATACCTAGGAATAAATTTAAATAAAGAAGTAAAAGACCTCTACAAGGAAAACTACAAATCACTGATGAAAAGAAATTAAAGAGGACATAAATGACATTCCATGCTCATGGATTGGAAGGATTAAGATCATTAAAATGACCATACAATCCAAAGCAATCTACAGATTCAGTGCAATTCCTATCAAAATACCAATGTCATTTTTCACAGAAAGAGAAAAAAATCAATGCTAAAATTTATATGGAACCAAAAAAGAGCCTGAATTGCCAAAGCAATCCTGAGCAAAAGACCAAAGCTGGAGGCATCATACCACCTGACTTCAGAATATAGTACAAAGCTATAATAATCAAAACAGGATGGTAATAGAATATAAACAGACCCATAGAACAATGGGACAGAATAGAGAACCCAGAAATAAATCCATGTATTACAGTCAACTGATTTTCAAACAAACATGCCAAGAATGTTCATTGACACCTTCTTCAGTAAATGTCGCTGGGGAAATTGTAGACCCATATGATATGCAGAAGAATGAAACCAGACCCCTATCTCTCACCATATTCAAAAACAAGCTCAAAATTGATTTAAAAAATTAAACATAAAACTTGAAACTCTAAAACTACTAGAATAAAACATAGGGGGAACACTCCAGGATGTTGGTCTAGGCAAAGATTTTATGGCTAATACCTCAAAAGCAGAAGCAATAAAAACAAAGACAATTGGGATTATATTAAACTAAAAAGCCTCTGCACATCAGAGGAAACAGTCAACAGGGTAAAGAGACAACCTGTTGAATGGGAGAAGTTATTTGCAAACTATCCAACAAGGAACTAATATCCAGAATATACAAGGAACACAAACAATTCAACAGTAAAAAACATAACCTTATTAAAAGTGGGCAGAGGACATGAATAGACATTTCTCAAGAGAAAACTTAATGCTCAACAAGTATATTAAAAAATTCTCAGCATCACTAACCATTAAGGAAATGCAAATCAACTCCACAATGAGATATAATCTTACCCCAGTTAGAATGGCAATGAGTAAAGATAAAAGATAACAGATGCTGGTGAGGATACAGAGAAAAGGGAACTCTTATGCATTGTTGGTGGAAATTTAAATTAGTACAGCCACTGCGGAATACAACATGAAGATGTCCTAAAAAACTAAAAACTACTATACGATTCAGCAATCCTACTACTGAGTTTCTACTCAAAGGAAAAGAAATCCATGTCAAAGCTGCCTGTTTATTACAGCACTATTCACAATAGCAAAGATATGGAATCAATATAAGTGTCCATCAATAAACCAAGGGGTAAAGAAAATGTGGTATATATGCACAGTGGAATACCATTCAGCCTTACAAAAGGATGAAATGTCATTTGCAACAACATGGATGGACCTGGAGATCATTATGCTAAGTGCAATAGGCCAGACACAGAAAGGCAAATATCACATGTCCTTACTTACATATGAGAGCTAAAAAAATTGATCTCATGGAGGTAGAGTGTAGAATAATAGATACCAGATGCTGAGAAGGATGTTTGGGTGAGGGAAGATAAAAAGGGATTGGTTAATGGGCACAAACATACAGTTAGATAGAAGGAATAAGTTTTAATCTTCAAACGCGCAGTAGGGTTGTTATAGTTAACAATATTTCATATATTTGAAAATAGCTAGAAGAGAGGACTTGAAATGTTTCTAACTCGTAGAAATGATGAATATTTGAGGTAACGGACACCCAAAATACCCTGAGTTGGTCATTATAGCCTATATACGTAACAAAATAGCATATGTACTCCATAAATACGTACAAATATTATGTTTTTTAAAAATCAAATCAAATATAGAAAGTCAGCCGAAAACAATTAGAAATTATCAAAACTATTTGAAATATGACAATTTATTGCAAAACATCACTTATTTCATTATATCATCCCTTTTAATTTCATGTTTTATATCTATATAAGTAAACATAATTTATAAATAGGCATACATAAGCTTAAAATAGGATTGTTCTTGACTAAGCAGGTTTGACTCTTTTTTTTTAATTTCAAAGGATTATGGAGGTACAAATGTTTTTGTTTACATGGATCACTTTTGTAATGCTTGAGTCAGGGTTATTTGTAAGTGTCCCTGTCAACCCAGATAGCATTCATTGTACACATTAGATAGGTTTTTGCTCAGCCCTTCCCCCTGATTGATTACTTCCCTCTATGCACATGTGTGCTCATAAATTAGTTCCAATTAAAAGTATATGTGGTGGTTTTTTTTTCCATTCTTTAGATACTTCACTTAGGACGATGATCTCCAATTCAATCCAGATTGTTGCAAAAGGCATTATTAATTCATCCTTCTTCGTGACTGAGTAGTATTCCATGGTTTACATACACCACGTTTTGTTAATACACTCATAAATTGATGGGCACTTGGGTTGATTCCACATCTTTGCAATTGTGAATCATGGTGCAATAGACATTCAAGTACATGTCTCTTTTTGATAAAATGCTTTATTTTCCTTTGGGTAATTACCCAGTAGTGGGATTGCTAGATCAAATGGTAGGTCTACTTTTAGTTCTTTGAGGAATCTCCATGCTATTTTCCATAGGGCCTATACTAATTTGCAGTCCCACGAAGGGTGTATAACTGTTCCTTTCTCTCTGCATCCACACCAGCATCTACTGTTTTTGGACTTTTTAATAAAAGCCATTCTAACTGGGGTAAAATAATATCTCATTGTGGTTATATTTTGCATTTCCCTGATGATTTGTGATGTTGAGCATTTTTCATATGTTTATTATCCATCTGCCTGTCTTCTTTTGAGAAGCTTCTGTTCATGTCTTTTGCCCATGTTTTATTGAGGTTGAGTTTTTTTCTTGCTTATTTGCTTGAATTCTTTGTAGATTCTGGTTATTAGTCCCTTACTGGATGTATACTTTGTGAATATTTTCTCCTGTTCTGTAGGTAGTCTATTTGCCAGAAGCTTTTTAATTTAATCAAGTCCCACTTATTTTTGTTGTTGCTGTGATTGCCATTGGGGTCTCCTTCATAAATTCTTTGCCTATGCCAATATCTAGAAGAGTTTTTCCAACATTTTCTTCTTGAGTTATGATTTCATGCCTTACGTTTAAGTCTTTTATCCATCTTGAATTCATTTTTGTGAGTGGTGAGAGATAGGGGTCCAGTTTCATTCTTCTGCATATGGCTATCCAGTTGTCCTGTACCATTTTTTGAAGAGGGATTTTTTTCCCCAGTGTATGTTGTCTGCTTTGTCAAAGATCAGTTGGCTGTATGTGGATAGTTATATATATGGGTTCTCAGTTCTGTTCCATTGGTCTATGTCTCTATTTTTGTGCCAACGCCATACTGTTTTAGTTACTATATAGTCTTGTAGTATAGTTTGAAGTCTGGTAATGTGATGCCTCCAGATTTTTTCCTTTTGCTCAACATTGCTTTGGCTATTCAGGCTCTTTTCTGGTTACAAATGAAGCATAGAGTTATTTTTTCTATATGTGTGAGATACGACTTTTGTATCTTGATGGGGATTGTAATGGATCTGTAAATCACTTTGGGAAGTATGGACATTTTAACAATGTTGATTCTCCTAATCCATGAGCATGATATATTTCCCCATTTGTTTACATCATCAGCAATTTCTTTCCTCAGTGTTTAGTAGTTCTCTTTGTAGAGATCTTTCACCTCCTTAGTTAAGTATATTCCTAGATATTTTATTTTCTTTGTGGCTCTTGTGAATGGTATTGAGTCTTTGATTTGACTTTCAGCTTGACTGTTACTGGTATAAAGGAATACTACTAATTTGTGTATGCAAGAGAAAGAAATTATGTGTATCGAAATTGGGAAAGAGGAAGTCAAACTAGCACTTTTTTCTGACAAGATGAACTTATATCTAGAAAACCCAAAAACTTCCACCAAGAGACTCCTGGAATTGATAAATAAATTTAGCAAAGTCTCAGGTTACAGAAATAGTGAAGCTTGACTTTAAATAACTATACTAATACCCAAATGAATGCAACCTTACATTTAGAATAAGCAGCCTGATCTACAACATGATATTTAAGATTACTCAATTGTTAAAATGGATGAACCAGAATTTGTTTCAATTTAGAGCTTCACAGAACCATTATGTCTCTCCAGTGTATTCACTGCTAAAACAAGATATGAGACATTCTTCTCAAAACTTTGATGCAATAACTGGACTGAATAAAATTCAAGGCCTAAGATTTAAGGTTAAGTTAGTGATCAGAAGTTACAAACAGTAACAGCAGTTGTGAAATAAAACATGAATAAAGTTTACACTTAGAAAATGTTCTCAAGTGAAAATAATTACATTTGATCCTCACAAATATTTGAACTGATTAGATGTTATAGATGAGAAATCTGAGACTCAGAGCTAAATAACTTGCCCCAGTAAAGTGACAGAACTAGGCGAGTATCCTGACTCTATATCCTGTGCTCTTTGCTAACTTTACTGTCCCTGCCCTTAACACCCTATGTTAGAAGCAGCTTCTGGTAGTTGCTCATTATTGAAAAAAACTGTCAAGAATACAACATACCACCCAGTGAAATCAAGATATGCTTCATTCATGGTACTTGTATTCATAATTCAGCTTTCTTTCTGAGCACTTATCTGAATTTAATGAGCTTTAACATGTCCATACATATTCTAGGTTTCCACAGACGTGCAGCTCCAGTTACAAGAAGGCAGTTCCCACATGGTGCACACAGGATGGACTACCTGCACTTTGAGGATGATAGCCGTGGATGGTGGTTTGACATGGATATGGTGATCATATATATTTATTCAGTGAACTGGGTCATTGGATTCATTGTTTTCTGCTTTCTTTGCTATTTTTTCTTTCCGTTTTAGGAATTTTCATACCTACTACAGTTGAACAATCATAAAAGATGTAAATAACAATTGCTTAAACATTTTTTAAATGTGCTTTGAAGTTTTTATAATGTTGCATTATATAAATTGCTGGTGTTTATAGAAAGCCTGACAATAATGGACTTATTAATGTTTTTCATGTAACAAACCAATTTTATTTAAAAGCTAATCTATCCAGCACTTAGCAACAATGCACTATTAATTTCATAGTTGTTCTTGGTTTAGGATTTGGGGTTCTAATTTTACTATGTCACTTTTATACTTATTTTGATTCTAAAGACTGGTTTTCCTTCTTAAAAATAGTTAAAATACAAAATGAAATGATACTTAAAAATAGTTAGAATACAAAATGAAATGATAATCTGGACAGACAGTATTTTAACTGATGAAATATTTAGTCAATCATTACTTATTCTGAAGCAAATTATATTAAAGATAAACAACATTTTCTGGGAACTAATCTAGCAAGGTATATTCAAAATTGGTATCCAAATACCTTTACTTATGTCCCCTTCTGTTACCAAGAAAACTGACTATCCTTTTTGTACAGATCTAATTAGTACAGTAATTTTAATTGTTATAAGCAACAGAAGAGTAAAACTATGTAATACTACAAACTTTGGGACTAACCCCCTCCAGTAGACACCTTAGAGACCTATATTAACACTTTCCAAATTACAAGATGAATAACCTGAATAAACAATTCAACAACTTTCAGTAGTCTAAAAGAACAATGCATGTCCAAACTGTAATTTAGCATTTATTTAACTAGAAGGTTGTCAAATATATTGTAAATGTGCAATAAAGAATGGCTTTTTAATTTTTTATTGTTATTAATGATTTAATGTCTGGAATAAAGAATTATTGGAAATAAGCTAATAGGCTTATGGATTTTTAGAAAAACCTGACATATTTTTATTTGTAATTATAATAATCCTTTAATTTTTTTTATCAAAAGGAAAAAAGAGATCTGAATCATTACAATCTGGGAAGGAATTGGGGCATGTATTCCAATTCTGAAAGTGAGAAAACTGAAGCAGAAAGAGACATGAGCTTATTTATTCCATTATACAGGTGATCTTCATGAAACCTAGGACAGAAGTTCTGATTATGAACTATTAATCCAACATTACTACACTATGATGTCATATACCTGATAATTTAAATAGGCATATTTTTACATAAAAATAGATGGGTCTCTCATGGTACTACAAATACTACCACCATCCAAAACAAAGCTGGGAGCAACCAGGCTTTCTTTAACAGTTCAATCTATGAAAAGTCAAAATTTAACCTTATTTCTTTTAACTGTATTTGAGCCAAAGCACTTGACTGATGGTATGTAATGTTCCAAGAAATATAGAAGAATGGTACAGATTCTTATTCTAATACTATTTTCATTATTGTGTTTAAAATTATATTTATAAAATAAGTATACATTAGACATCATCAAATCTAGAAATCAGAAAACTAAATACAATACAGAAACAGATAAATTTGTGTCATAAATGGATATTTATAATAACTTATTGCTCAACATAAAAATATAAGGGAAAATGTCAGCCCTCCTAAAATATATAAGATTTAAAATTGATAAAAACATGTATGGGATGTAGATAAAATAACTTTTAAATTCTTAAATTATTCTTAAAATTGTAACCATTTCCCAGAAAATCCTGGCTTATATGCTTTAGCAAATGTCTTGATTCGTTTCTATGTTACTTTAAAAGTTTAATTATATGTAAAGTAAATAAGTAGTAATATAGATACAAATTTCTCAGAGAAACAAAGTTGATTCCCTATATATTTGTTAGGTCAGTGATACATATCAGTTTATAGATGTGTATCTACAAACTATATACAAATATATATAATACCCTTAAATACACTCAAAAACAAAGACAGCATAATTTGGAAGAGCACACCAAATGGATTTATCATATCTTGATTAATCATCTGAAAATTATGTAATTTGTCATATTAAAAAGTAAATTTAGAAAATTATAAACTACTAATTTACTTTAAAATGTTTTTAAATTTTATACCAATGGTGCTAAAAGCTACTAAATATTAAGAAGTATAGCATTTCCTAAAGCTATAAGTTTATATGAAGCCAGATAAAACCTGAAATGAAAAGAAACCATTTTCTTCTGGAATAAAGAACACAGCAGTCATTCAATAGATAATTGGATTTATAAATAAAATACATTGATGAGCTTTAGAATAAAACAAAAAATTCTCATGCTATTCTTCTTTGGCATCTCACACAGCATTAATAACAAAAACTCATTTTCCAATAAAGAGCCAAACAAAAAAAAAAAAACATTCTAAAACTAAAGAAGTACAAAATTTATCCCTAGTAATATTTCATAAGTTTAATTTTATGAGCTATCACTAACAATTTCTATTTCTACTGAGCTTAATCCTGGTGAAGGTTAATTTTAAACATGTTTACATGTTCATTAAAACAATGCCCTATCATCAGGGAAATGCAAACCAAAACCACAATGAGATATCACTTAATTCCAGTGAGAATGGCCTTTATCAAAAAGTCCCAAAACAATAAATGTTGGCATGGATGTGGAAAGATAGGAACACTCATACACTGTGGCATGGATGTGGAAAGATAGGAACACTCATACACTGCTGGTGGGACTGCAAATTAGTACAATCTCTGTGGAAAGTAATATGGAGATACTTCAAAAGCCACAAGTAAAACTACCATTTAATCCAGCAATCCCATTACTGGGCATCTACCCAAAAGAACAAAAGATATTTTATAAAAAAAAGACATTTGCACTAGAATGTTTATAGCAGCACAATTCACAATTGCAAAGATGTGGAAACAACCCAAGTGCCCATCAATACGTGAGTGGATTAATAAAATGTGGTATATGTATACCATGGAGTTCTACTTGGCCACAAAAAACAATGGTAATCTAGCACCTCTTGTATAATCCTGGATAGAGCTGGAACCCATTCTACTAAGTAAAGTATCACAAGAATGGAAAAACAAGCACCACATGTACTCACCATCAAATTGGTATTAACTGATCAACACTTAAGTGCACATATAGTAATAACATTCATCTGGTGTCGGGCAGATGGGAGGGGGAGGAAGAGATGGGTGTATTCACACCTAATGGGTGTGGTGTGCATCATCTGGGGGATGGATACATTTGAAGCTCTGACTTGAATGGGGCAAAGGCAATATGAGTAACATAAACATTTGTACCCCTGTAATATGCTGAAATAAAAAATATTTTTTTAAAAAAAGAAAAGACAATGCCCAGATTGAGGTATGTTATCTGAATACTTTCAGCAAGTAATTTATTTCTTAATTTTAAAAAAGCAAATTTATAATCCCAGACCCATTTATTTTATACTCAGCAGAAGCTAGGGGGATCTAAATTAGACAAAAATGAAAAAGGAATCAGAATTTATGTTGTACCCAGATTCTACAGTGAATTACCAAATTCAAGAATGGTAAACAAACAAACAAACAAAAAAAAAACGATATTTCTACATCTGCTATATTACTAATGCCATGCTAGTATTAAATGCTAAATATAATAGCAGTACCACCATCAATTTCACTTTTGCCTTGGAATCTTGCTCCTAAGATAGTTCTAATGACATAACAAAAACATCCAGTTAATAAAATGTTCACTTAAATGTCTTCTCTTTTGCTAAATGAATACACATTCTTAAAAATCTGATTTTTTATATGGGTCATTTGTTAAGGAATGTCTAATAGAAGAGCATTCTCTGATTACATGCAATGGCAGTTAAAGTCTTTGATTCTTCACAGAATTCTATAGGTGAAGCCAGAGAGCACTGTCATCTCGGATAGTGTTCTGAAGATTTTGCATACTTTAACATGCTCAACTTTTACTTCTTGAAGAGTTTCTGATATTCAGTAAATTTTTAAAGAATATTACAGTTCTACTAATGTATGCTTTTCTCCAGAATACATTTATTTTCCTTTTGCTTTTTCTTGAAGATAACACCTAAAATAAGAATTGCTTTACACATTTCAGTTCTTACTTTTTCTTGTATAGATCCTAGGAGAACCATCATAAACAAGTATCTTTAGACCATGGCATTAACATTCTATTACTATAAGTACCCACTGCAATATGTAGTTTTCTTACATTCATGTTTATATTATAGGGTAAGGAAAAAAATACCATTCCCATTGTTGTTTAGGATCTCTCATCTAGCACAACTGATATACTTTGAGCATATTTTTCTTATTTTAACACTTATAAAATTGTTATTGGACTGTTACTACAAAGTTTATGGTTACTTCTCTTTATACACATAACCATCAATCTATAAGACACAGTCCTCCTAAGTTTTCCTTATTCTTTTTTTTTTTGAGACAGAGTTTCGCTTTGTTGCCCAGGCTTGAGTGAGTGCGGTGGCATCAGCCTAGCTCACAGCAACCTCAAAAAAACTCCTGGGCTCAAGCGATCCTGCTGCCTCAGCCTCCCGAGTAGCTGGGACTACAGGCATGCGCCACCATGCCCGGCTAATTTTTTCTATATACATTAGTTGGCCTATTAATTTCTATTTATAGTAGAGACGGGGGTCTCGCTTTTGCTCAGGCTGGTTTTGAACTCCTGACCTCGAGCAATCCGCCCACCTCGGCCTCCCAGAGTGCTAGGATTACAGGCGTGAGCCACTACGTCCAGCCTTTCCTTACTCTTAATATATTAAGTACTACAAGACACAGTCCTTCTAAGTTTCCCTTACTCTTTTGCACATTAAGTATAAGAACCTCACCTGAAGCATATCAGGTAAGTAACAGAATGGTTAAGTAACTGCCCACTAAAATGAAATTTTATTATTAATAACAGCATTGCAAGAGACAAATATTGTTCTTGTAAGAACCTTGCAAATATTTTACTCACTTTACAGGTGTCACTTTATCTACCAACAAAACCATTAAAAGAAAAATATAAATGTCAGAAGGTATAGGGTAGGCCTGAGATTTTACAATGCTAATAAGTAATCAGTGATACCAATCTGTGGGCCCATGGACCACATTTAGGATAGCAAGGAACAAAGGAGGCTCATATGAAAGGAAGGCAATGAATACTGCTTTCTTGAGATTAAAACAACAGTATCACAAGAAGACAAATTTCAGATTGATTTGGCATTTGAGAATTGAATGCCGATTTATCCAATATAAGGAATTATAATTAATTATACTATAAATATTTTAGGTGAATCTATTGAGTAAGCTTTTGAAATTATATGGTGGGTTTTAAAGTCTAAGTATTAATATGTAAGTTATTTACTTATAAATCAAACTTTTTTGAAAAAAATTTATTTCCCCATTTTTTTCCTATTCTCTTTCATTACTCATCCTTTGGCCTTCACATCTCTATCTAGACTCTATTCAAATAGAACATACGTGAGATCATATATATCATTAATACCACATATAGATATAGAAAATAAAATATACTATGGTATTTCTGCTCACCTCTAATTCTTACTATGTATTATAATGGCAAAAATCAAGACACCTTTTCATCCTGAGTTATATGACTAAAATTTGCTTAACCTTTCCTCATTTTCCTCACTCACCTGTAGAACTATGCATAATGAAACAAACCTTCACAGGATTTTGCTAGGATAAAATTCAATTCACAAGAAAATTAGGGAACAGATTTAAAAGTTCTTTAAGAAAAGGTTTATGTAAAGATAGGGCAATATTTACCATCTATTTGATAACAGGCAAGTTATTTAGCCTCTATGATTTTTTGTTTCTTGATTTATAAAAAGTGAAAATATAATACTTTGGATTAAAAAAGATAATGCTAGTAAAAGCAAGCACTCAATAAATGTGTTTCTCTTTCCTTCCCCTTATTTAAAAATCTTACTTATGAAAGAGCTAAAGAAAAAGTCTTTTAAAGATATTAATAGGATACAAATATATTTATTGTTCATGCACAACTAGAATCCTTAATTATTATAATTTATATTCCTTTAAGCTGATAGCCATAGTATAGCAAAGTATTGAGCCATTAACCAGGCCATCAGGCAAAACTGGATTACAGGTGAAGTTTTCTAGCCTTCATTTCTAGCAGAATGAAGGGCTGCTAGTATTCTTTCATGGGTCCCACTTGATTTTAACCATAGATTTAGTAGCATTGTATGACATGGCTATTGGCATATTGCTATACCAACAGAAGCATTTTACTATGAACTTAAGGCAAATGCATTGGACTTATGCTAAATTTACAAAGTTATTCAAAAGTCTGAAGAGTATGATTTCCTAAATTTAATGTTATCCAGAAAGTTCCATGTTGAATGAAAAATATTTGCTACAAATTCAGGTAGGACTAATAATGGCTCAGACCCTTCAGGAATAAGGGTTTGTGTCATCCCACCAGGCAAAGAACATTGCAATTTCCTCAACCCTTGAATAGATACCTTTCTCTACAATATAACAAGGCATTTTGATTTTATTTAGTGTAGGCCATCCTTTTGGTCCAGCCAACCAACCAACCAACCAACCAGTTAAGCCCTTCCTAACTCCTTGTGCTAAAACATTGAATCTCTGATCAGTGAGCCTGTAAATTTAGCCTGATAATTTTATATTCCTCCACACACCCTTAATATCCATTCTCACATATATCCCCTAGATTTCTATAAAAATTGGAAAAAGCCATGCAGTTCTTATAGTATGTATCACACTTTGTCATGAGTCACATCTTGTACCTCATCTTTGAGGACTGTTTCAACTTGAGTCTAGTTATACATTTAGAAACAAAAAGGGGTGTTAGGAAGAGGGTCCTGAGGAGGATCAGGAGTACCTTGTAAGCAACTTCCTCATGAGGCCTTCCCTGGTTCTTCAGGTAAAGAGGGGCTAGCTTCCTGTATTAATCAGGAAGCTAGCCCAGAGTAACAGAATATATATATATATATATATATATATATATATATATATATATATCCCCTTAGGCTATTGATACAATTTTATATATCTAAAATTGGCTCTCACACTAATGGAAACTGGCAAGAACTGGCAAGTCCAAAATCTTTAGAGTCGATGTCCTAGTTCAAGTCCAAAACCCAAAAGCTGTGCGGAACCAAGAAGAGCCAAAAATGTTCCAGTGGAAGTCTGAAGGCTGGTAGAACCTGGTAGAACCAGGAATAGCTGATTTTCCAAAGTCTGTCAGACAAGATAATTAATACTCTTTCTTATTGGGGAGGGGCAGCCTTTTGTTCTCTTTAACTTCATCTCATAGATGAAGCCCACCCACATTATGGAACACAATCTGCTTTATTCATTCTACTGACTGATATGTTAATCTCACCCCAAAATGCCCTCACATAAACACCCAGAATAAAGTTTGACCACATATCTGTGGCCCAGTCAAGTTGAGCCAAAATTAACCATCTCACTTCCTCGGGCAGAAGTGGAAGGACTGCTTTTACCGGCAAAGAAGATGCAGTTTCATTTGAGAGGTTGAGATCTCCAGCTTTATCAGAATCTACCCATATTTCCCCACTTCCATTTGTAGGAGCCCATTCCTTCCCAGTCAATGTCTAAACTTTAACAGAAGTGTCTGGGAATTCAGTTTGCAACTCACAGGAGGAATCTGTGGCTTTAATTTTCAGGAACGCCAGCCTTATAGCTACAGGAGAGAATTTCCTAGAGGGAAAATATGGAAGCTTTCAGGTCATTTAACTAGCAATTTAAAGCCATAAGCTCATTTTTCTTTGCCCTCTTTCTCCAGAGCAGTTAGGAATAATCAACCAATTCCATTTTACCCTGTTATTTTGACGAAAATGTTCTCAAGTGGCTCATACTTAGGCACCTTGAATCTCAATCTTTTGCAGGTACTCAATTATAGTATCCAAAGGTAATAAATTGAGCAACTGTTTCACCACATCATGCCATAGACTACCAGTGTCTTTTAAAACAGTGTAAACAGGCTTATTAATGTCTTTAAATTTTATCAGATTAGAGAACCAATTCAGAGCTTAAAATCTGTTCCTCTGGAATCACTTCTGGTACAAAAATCTGTGTCAGGGTCCAACCAGACAAGCAGAAGCAGTAGGGTATGTCTATTTATGAGAGAGAGAGAGGGAGAGGGGGAGAGAGAGAGAGAGAGAGAGAGAGAATACATGCACGTATACACGTATAACGAGGAATTGGCTTACCTAGTATTGGACTCTGGTTAGTCAAATCCAGAGGGCAACGAGGCAGTCAAAAAGCAAAGATCACAAGAAGGCTGGAGCCTCACAAACAATGGCTGAAGCTGTTCTCCATGAACAGTTTTTAATTCTCTCTCCAGAGAAGGTCTAAGTTCTCTTTTAAAAGCTTTCAACTGATTAAATGAGGCCCATCCAGGATAATCCCCCTGGTTGACTAGGGGCTTTAATCAAAATCTCTTCACAGCAGTGTTTGATTCAATAATTAGCAGAATGTGTGTATACTACAAAACAGCTGATGCTTCTCTTACATCCTCCAACTCTTGAGAGAATATCTCTTTTAGCCCAATTAACCAGAAATGTACTGAAAAGGCAATTCTAAGGAATATAGTTTATTTAGCCTAGTCAAGATGACATACCACAAAGCCATCATACATGGCATGGTTAACTAACTACCCTTTCACTAAATTTTATCCTTGTGCTATTGATAAAAAAAATAACCAATCTTAAAATCAAGATAAACCTAGAATTTTATAGCATAACTTGTAACAATTATTCTCCCATACCATAAAAACATTTAGATGTTCTATGTAAGTAGTTTATTTATTGCTAAGTAACAAGCTACCCGAAATGTAATGACTTAAAAATTTTATTGTATCTCACAATTTTGTGGGTCAGAGAATCAGACAGAGCTCTGCTGAATGATTCTTATGTTCCACTTGGCATCAACAGGAGTTAGCTGGTGGTATTCAGCTGACAGATGGACTAGTCTGGAGGGTCTAAGATAGCTTCACTCATATCACTGGTGTCTTAGAAGAGATGGCTGAAAAGCTGGGCTCAGCTGAAACAAATGGAGCACCTAAAACACATGTTCTCTCTAGCATGGCACACTCAGGTAGCCAGACACCTTACATGGTGGCTCAGGACTCTCAGAAGGAGTGTCCATAAAACCCAGGCAGAAGTTTCAAAGGTTATTATGAACAGGCTAAGAAGTCTTGGAATGTTTCTGCTCCTTTCTATTGACCAAGAAAGTCACTAAAACCAGACCTGATTCAAGGAAAGGGGAAGTAGATTCTCAATGGGAGAAGCAGCAAAGATTTTGTGGCCATTTTGTAGTCTAACACTCTAGGAAATCACTGTGTTTAAGAAATATAAAAATAATCCTTAGGAAAAGGAATATAAAATTGAGTAGTGTGTCAACTGTGTAGTCAATCTTGATTACCTATTTCTATGATATTAATGTTTGTTTCCCTCCAAAATTCATATGTTGAAACCTAATCCCCAATGTGATCCTATTTGGAGGTGGGGGTCTTTAGGAGGTAACTAGGTTACTAAAAGGTGATTAGGTCATTAAGAAGGTACTTCATAAATAGGATTAGTGCACTTATAAAAGAGGCCCAAGGGAAGTTGTCTGCCCCTTCCACCATGTAAGGATACAGCAAGAAGGCACTATCTGTGAGGCAGACAGCAAGCCCTTAACAGACATTCATTCTGCTGGTTCCTTGACCTTGGACTTCCCAGTCTCTAGAACTGTAAGAAATAAATTTCTGTTTAAAAGTTACCCAGTCTAAGGGATTTTGTTATAGCAGCCCAAATGGACTGAGACACTGATGTCGGTAAAGTGAAGTATCAGGGAGCTTGATACTTAACAATATTATCAATATCAAGTGTATCAATGCTTCTTACACTTCAACATCCACATGAATCACCTAGGGATCTTGTTAAAATGAAGGTCTGAGTCAATAAGTATAGGACAAGGCCTGAAATTCTGCATTTCCAACAAGCTCTCATGTGATACGAATGCTACTGGTCTGAGGAAACATTATAAGCTATATAGTAACCCAAGCCCTGGTCTGAGGAAACATAATAACCCACATAATAGCCCAAAATACTTTTTGCAAAAGTGTATATAGTAAATATCTTCTTTCCGAGCCATATATAGTATCTGTCACATATTCTTTTTTTTAAACCTTGCCTTTTTAATTTGAAAATTTTCTTCTTTACTACAAAAACAGGTCACTGGCTGGATTATCCACAGACCATAGCTTGCTAATCACAGATCTATGTCACTGGGCCTCAAATTTGGCTGCATAGTAGAATCACTCAGGAAGTTCTTAAAAATGCTAATGCCTACCATTATTTGATCCCACAATATTTGGTCCTATCCCCCACAACTCTGACTTAATTGGTATAGGAATTGAGATTCTTAAAAGCTCCTTAGGATAATTCTAATATGTGGTAAAGTTTGAGAACTATGAATCTATGTCACCTCCTATTTCTATCTACTTGTACCTCTTTGGTCATTAGATGTTTTTCAGTACATTTGCATGACTGAATTAATACAAGAGATCTCTCTCTCCACATTTATACAAAAAATGCCAATCTAATTCAAAGAATAACAACCAAAAATAGATGCTTTCATTAACATACCCCTACTCCCAATAGGAATCCTGCCCCCAATGGATGTCATGTGTCAGTAAAATGAAAGAAACTTGATATTGAATTGAGAGCAGATAAAAAGTGATAAGTATGTTGCTGGAAGAAAAAAGTAAAACACAGAAAACTTCAAGTAGAGTGATAAGTTGCAAAGCTTTGAAAAGTAAAAACTACCATAAACCTCACCAATTCAGGATAACTAGAGAAAAACTTTATAAGGCCTCAGCTAGTAGTGTTCTGTTTTTATAGATTGAAGATTTATAAGAAGCATGCCAATACATAAATGGCTTAAGAAGCTAGCTTAAAATGTTCTTAAGTATTTGGAACTATCAAACATAGTTTTTACTATATACATTTGCACTATAAAAGGTTTCCAAAAAATTATAAATTCTTATTCAGCACTGTCTGGAGATTTAAATTAATAGACACTTTCTAAAGCATCACACATGCTACCTTTCTGAGTCAATAGCTTTAACTCTAAAATTCCTATTTTGATTAACACAATTTGAAAAGCCATTTTATATTTTTCGTCTTTCCCAAGTGAAATTATTTTATCTATAACATACAAGGTATTTTTTCAGAATGAATACCAATGTATTATTAAAGCTAAGTTATAGTGTAGCCAAGTAATATCCCATTTTTTACATGCTACCTTTACTCTTTATCCTTGCAGATGCTCTTGTTTCAGATTTTTCCTCTGTGAATTAGCTCCCTTTATAGTTTTAAATTCCTTAATTATATTTCTGTCTACTCTAAACCTTTCAAATAAAATAATATTTCTGCACACAATAAAACTCAGCAATAGCACATATTTATAAGGTCCCCTCATTCATTCATTCATGTATTCAACAAACAAAAACAGCACATGTTCAATAAATATTCACTGAATGTATGCCACTTACTATATAAATGATAGTCAAGTGAAGTTTTGACCATAACCTGACCCCACTTAAATGCAATCCACATATCCTGAGGATTTCAGAGTCAAGTTCTTATGACCTAAGAGTCTATATAATCCTTCTAATTTAAAAATAGAGTTCAGAAATCTAACTGATACCTGATGATTCAAATGAAAGCCAAACTTACTGTTGGAAGCAGTTTTCTACTCATATCTGCTTTCTATAACCATGGATTCATCAGAGATAATCACTATATATGTATGTCAGCACAGGAAAATTGTACGACCACAATTCTACGTTGGTTTTTGTTTTTGTTTTTGCGACAGGGTCTCACTCTGTCACCCAGGCTGGAGGTACAGTGGCACAATTATATCTCACTGTAGCCTCGAACTCCTGGGCTCAAGTGATCCTTCTGCCTAAACCTCCCAAGTAACTAGGATGATTACAGGTATGTGCTACCGCACCCACCTAATTTTTAAAAAATTATTTTTTATAGAGACAGGGTCTTGCTATGTTGCCCAGGCTGGTCATGAATAGCACAGTTCTTTCTACTAGATAAATTTCCCCTTATATTAACTATGCCATTGTGCATATCTCACAGTTATTGCTATACACTGCTTCTTATCTAGATACTAATTGGGTGGGAATTTTTTTCTACAATAGAAAAAGGCATTCATGGCCTCCCTAGAAAAGAAATGACTCTTTGCCCTAATTATGTTATGTACAGATTTTAACTGAGAAAAGACAGTAAGGCTTAAAGGGTGGTGCATTTTACTTTCCAAAATTACAAACTTAAAATGATCAGAGATAAGGTATACTTAGGACTGTTATTTTATCAATTAACAAGTTATAAACTCATGAATTTGGGCCAATCTGGTTTTAAATTAATTGCAAAGTGAATTTTTTATCATATTTTCTTAATAAGTGCTACAATATTCCCTCTCATTTCTTTCTGGTAAGGATAAAGAGTGTTTTAATTGAAATAACAGGTAAGAAAAATGCATAAAAATATACATTATCTATTTCATTAAGATGAAAAACTCAGGACTTCTAAAAATAAAATATTTAATATCACATTGCTATACCTTACAACTTCATCATCATTTACTGGAAAAAAGAATAATAATAATCAGTGGTATATACATTTGTCTTATTTTTCCCTATTCTGAATCAAGTGTGAGTCATAATAGAGAGTGAATAAAGTGGCTTTAAGCCAACAGAAGGAAAAGGACATATATTTCTTTCAGACAGAAAAAAATTAAGCAAAGCAAAATTAAGTGGGAAAAGGATAACATAAATAAGTACTGTGAAAAGGTGAGCATTGAAGTCATTTAATCTGGAAACATTATGATATGTATATACTTAAATCGCAAACATGTTCATAAGTGTACATATATCGTTTCCTGTATAACATACTGAACAGTGAAAGTTACATGACTTGATAAGAATAAAATGAAAAGAAGACCATAGAGCAATATCACTAGTATTAAAACTAATTCCAGAACAATACAAAAGAATAAAAATTATATCACTATGCTTAACAATGCTAAAGTTGTATGTTAATTGGTCAGATGATTTTGGCATTGACTAATAAAACGTATTGCCTATACAGTATTTCAATCAGAATCAGAATTTTCAGATGTATTATCACTAACAGTGGGGAAAGCTCTTAAGCCTTGTTTTTTTTCAGTTCTAAGTTGGTGCAAATGTTCTTTCATGTCCTGAGAAATATGACAAATCCGTCCTTCTATGCCAGGTACTGCAATTACTGCTGATGGTTTATCTGATTCTTCCTCAAAGGCTGTAAGTACAGTAAAACCAGTTAAAATACATCACGGCCCCCACAATAAATATTCTAAAATTAAGCCTTAAAAGTTTTCAGAATTCAGAAATTGAAATTCACATCAATTACAAAATTTTAACCAGAATTTCTCTGAATATCCATGCTCCACAATTATACAACCATGAATAAAATTTTAATGGAGACATATATATTATACATAATTCAAAGGACACTAATTCTTTAAACTATGGTACATTTTACTTTAAGAAATTGGGTACATTTATAAAGACAATTATTCTATCAAATAATTAACCAGTTTAAAACTCATTATGAATTTGATCCAATCTGGTCTCAAATTATTGCTAAGTGACTTTTTTAAAAAGAATAAAACTTCTAAACTAAATCAATAAAATGAGTTGTATATGCCAAGGCACAGCACTTATTAGATAGGAAAAGACGAGATGTTTTACAGAACACTAAGTATGCCAATTTGACTAATTACAATGGTTTATGTAAATAGAAGAGAAAAAAAAATTGCAAAGGTTGCTAAGATTGTGAATTTGGAAGACTTTGAAAAATAAATAATTACCTAGAACTTACTTATGCTTTTCAGCATTGAATTTTTAGTTATGCCTTTCTTATAATTGTATTTCTCTCAGGCTTAGCCTTTTATCTTTGCAAGTAAAGCTTAGTCTTATAAATACTATGCGCTGATTGCGCAACTGGAGTTTCTGAAGCTTAGTCTTTATTATTCCGTTTATCTTTCATTTCCCCAAACATAAGAAAATAGAGTGCCAAATAATGTTTATCCAATGCCCAGAATTTGACAAAACAACTACTCAAAAAAGAAACACTTCTAACAAAATAAAACTATATTATCACCTGTTAGTGATGGTGATTTGTTTGTAGTAGTAATTAAACTCATCCGATGGCCTGAAAGGCACTGCTTCCTTCCCTGCACAATTTTTATTGATTCAAAGTGATTCATGACTACTGTAGAAAGTACTTGTGCAGTTTCTGTGTCAAACATTCGAGGACAACTTTTAAGCACACTGTAACCATCCTTCCCCTGAAATATCAAAACATATTTTAATTTTCTAGTACACAAATATGAATAAATCCAAATGAATACATACTTTAAATTTATAGTTGGCACTGAAATGCAATTTCATAAATATGTACAAAAACCATAAATTTCCAAATATGTAAACTAATACACTTTAAATTCCTCTCCTACTCCCTGGATCTGGTCATGACATCCATGAACCTGTTGTTCTTACCTCTATTGCCTAACATCTTTAAGAACAGGCTGCCTACAATCCTTAAACATGGCTGTAAAATAGAATCAACTGGGAGGTCTCTTTAGAATAATATTACTGAAACTCATCTAAAACCTACCATATGGCTGTCAGCATTGGAACTCTGGAATCTGTACTTTTTACAAGCTTCCTGACAGTACCCTAACACGGCTTTAGACTTGATTATTAAAGAATCCATTCAGTTAAACCTAAAAGTCCTTATAGATTTAGTCATCCAAGCTTTATTGTACACAACTAAATATGATGTAAAAAATTAAAATATACTTAAAATATGAACATTAAATGTTTAGAAGTATTACTAAATTTTAAGTTCAGCAATCCATTATGGCATTTTTTTCTGTAGTTGTTTAGTGGCTAATTTGCCAGTCATTTAAAGAATAGCATGAATTTTGGACATTCTGTATTTTTAAATCTGATAACACAAAAAATTAATAGTGAAATTATACCTGCATATAAGATAAAAATACATTTAATTCATGAATTATAAAAATACAATGGAAAACATTTATTTAAACTACCCAGGATTTGAAATCATCAAAAGAAAATTATATGTGTGTTTGTGTGCATCTACATGAATGTATTAACATAAGACAATGACTTTATTTAAAACATTTTCAAAAGAAATTCATCTCACATTTGCAATGTACTCCTTAATAGCAAGAAGGTAAATTTTTTTTTTCCGTAAGTATTGTCCTTGAACTTTTACAGTATCTCTTATGATTCGGTGTCCTGGTTCTGCATCTGGATCAAATCCAAATTCAATTCCAGCAACTTGAGGAAATCTGAAATTTAAAAATATTTTCTTGATAATTCTGTAGAAGATATATTAATAATAAAAGAAAGCATTAAAATTTAAGTGAGCACATTTTATTATGCTACTTAAACTGCCCAAAGTGTGGTTACACATTGGCAGCTGTACAACTAGAAAGAACTGGCCAAATGACCTATGTTTTCAAGAAATAAAAGGATGATAGTAAATTCTACCCTTATTTTCTTCCACTGAAAGATCATTTCAAGAATTTTTATTCACCTACAACTTCAAACTACAACTTCTGTTGTCTCAGTTTCCATCCTTAGTTCCTAAAGAAATATAGTGGTGAAGCAGATAATATATGTGTCTATTAAAAATTTTGTTATCTACATAGCTCATACTAAATGTATATAACACCTAGCTTCTGCTTGCCTATTATTTCAACATTAAGAAATGGCTAGAATTATTTTTACTACATTTATAGGCCATTATTGTGATGGCCTGCTTTAAAATATAGACTATATAGCAAATGTGAATTTTACTTTGATGGGTTTCCAGGGTATCACCTTAAAAGAGTCAGGCAGAAAACCTCCAGAGTAACTGAAATCAAAGTATAAGAAGTTTACTGGGAGGCCGAGGCCGGCGGATTGCTCGAGGTCAGGAGTTTGAAACCAGCCTGAGCAAGAGCGAGACCCCGTCTCTACTATAAATGGCAAAAAATTAATTGGCCAACTAATATATATAGAAAAAATTAGCTGGCATGGTGGCGTGTGCCTGTAGTCCCAGCTACTCGGGAGGCTGAGGCAGCAGGATTGCTTGAGCCCAGGAGTTTGAGGTTGCTGTGAGCTAGGCTGACGCCACGGCACTCACTCTAGCCTGGGCAACAAAGCGAGACTCTGTCTCAAAAAAAAAAAAAAAAAGAAGTTTACATAATTCTAAATTGTAATAAATACATATTAATAAACCTTGGACAGAGAAAAAAAATTGCTTCAAACAAAACCACCAAATTGAATGTCTTAAGGACAAAGTCTCTGAAATTTGAATCAAACTGCTTCTCATTTGGGCAACTTTATATAATGTGCTCAAAGTGAATGGCAGCAGAAATTTTAAAAATTTTATTATTATGGTTATTCCATAAGTAAGCTATAACTTTTCATATTTATAAGCATTTTCTGTCTTATTCAACCTCTCTATTAGAATACACAAGCAATTTTCATGTCTTTTCCTTTGCTTACCACAAATTTACTGCTATTGGTTATTTTTTCAGTATCTTTAAAATACATTCATTAATAAAAATAATCACTGATCACCTTCTATGTGTCAGGAATTGTGCTTGGTACTAGAAACATCTAGTGAAAAAGATACAAATTCTTCCATCAAGAATACTATCATCTAGTTAGGAGAAAATGTTAAGTAAGTAGGAAATGGTCACACAGAGTGATGAGAATTAAGAGAGAAGTGAGTACAGGGTGCTGTGAGTTCACAAAAAAAGGGGTATCAAACCCTGGCCTGGAAGAGGCAAGGTCCATTACTCATCTCTAAAGTGTACACCTAAATAACCTTTCATTTTTCTCTAATAATTATTTCTGTTTATAGATATTTCCTCTATTCTCTTTAGGTTTTTGGTAATATTGAGGTAAAACTGGAAAACGAGGAACAGGAAAAACAGAATGGCTTTCTTCTCTTACAGAGTCTGCCTTTTAAATTCATAACCTCAGTCTTGCATGACCTTTTTGGGGGACTTTTCATTTTTGTTCTACTGCTTATATTCTCTTTTCCTCTCCTACTGCACCTGCCATTCCTCTTGAGGTTTCAGATTCAAAGGACCTAGCCTATTTGGTACCCAGATTTGGAATAGGAATTAGTCATTCTTACTTCATTAATAAATAAAATATAATGAATAAGTAGTAAAAATCATATTCTATATTATCTAATACTAGAACCATGATTAGATACAAATCTCCTAATTATTCTTTCTTCTAAGCTTTGATGTAACAGAAAAGTGCTAAATACAGCATCAAGACTAAGATAAATAATTCATATAGCTAGCTAACACAAAACACGAAAAAAACCCCAGCACTGGTGTTTTAATCTTAAAAAACAACAAAATCAAATTACCCTAAGCCTTGGGCTTCTAATATGTCTCCAGATCACTAACATACTACCCACCTCCCTAAACATACACACACACACACACACACACACACACACACACACACACACACACCAGGTCCTGAGCAAAGAGAACACAAAGACAATGAGAAAAAAATACACCTTATTTTCACTATAATTGGTACATTGATAGAAAAGAAAAACTGGTCTGACATATAGGGATTTTGCAGAAAAATAGAGAAGTATGAGAAAAGGAATAGTCAGAAGATACAAAAAGAAGGAAAAAACTGAATGAGGAGCACATAGAGCTGACCATGAGCAGATCTGGACAGTGATGACATGGCAATCAGTAATAGAATAATGTTAACAGAGATGGCTAGGAGCAGGCTCAGCCAATGCAAGGGTAGCAACAATAAAAAGAAAACAAATTTGGCCTTAGGAGGAAGGAAAAAGCAAAATGACACACACCTTTCTATTTCCCCTCTACCAGTTAATGTGAGAGACCGAAAGCAACCAGATTCTAAAAAGAAAGGAGGTAGAAAAGAATCTTTTTTAGTAGAGACAGAGGCTCACTGTGTCGCCCAGGCTGATCCTGAACTCCTAGCCTCAAGTGATCCTCCCACCTTGGCTTCCTGAAGTGCTAAGATTGTAGGTGTGAGCCACCATGCCCAGCACTTTTTTTGCTTTTGTTTTGTTTTTTGAGTCAGGGTCTTACTCTGTGGCCCAGCTAGAGTAAAGTGGCATCATCATTGCTCACTACAACCTCAAACTCCTGGGACAAGTGATTCTCCTACCTCAGCCTCCCAAATACCTGGGACTACTGCTGTGCACTACCACACCTGGCTGATTTTTGTATTTTGTTGTAGAGATGGGATCTTGCTATGTTGCTCAGGCCGGTCTCAAAATCCTGGCCTCAAGCAATCTTCCTGCCTTAGCCTTCCGAAAGTGCTAAGATTACAGGCATGAGCCACCACACCAGACCCCAGGAATCTTTGATAGCATAGTATCTTAGGCTGACCAAAGGTGGTCGCATACTCACAATCTGCAATCTAAAGGAGGAGGTTCCGTTTCTGGGTCAGATATAAGTATACTCTACTCTGTCTATACTAATGAACACGTTAATAATGACAGAACAGATGAAACAAGTATTTAAAGACTTTGAACAGTAAATTGTTGCAGGTGGATTCTCAGGGGAAAAAGAAACAGAGTTTGAGATGTTGCTGAACTGGCAGTGAGTTTACTATCTTTTTCCCCTACAGTAACCTCCCAGCCTAACCTCAACATACCAGAAGTGGGCACCAGCATGTTGACAGAGAGAGCTCTAAAAGAAGCCTATTAGTTCTGGCTCCAGGATGGGAAAGATAACTACTAAAGCTCACAGAGACTGCTTCTTTCCCCTACATCCATGTCCCAAGCAACACAGTGGTAGGGACAACACACAGCGTCTACGGGAAAATGCAAAAACCAAAACTCTGAAAGACACATGCTGTGGTTCAAAGACTGTGGGAAAAATTCCCATTGCTTTTTTTCTCCTTCTGTCCCCTTGCCCACTCCCACTTGGCCCTTGATGTAGGATAACTGAAGAAGTACATGACAATGTATGATAACTAAAATCCTAGCTTTCTGGCTGAAAAACTGAAAAATGAGCCCCAAGAATCTAGAAAATTATAGGGATATTGTAGAGAGGTGAAAGCTCCAGAAAGCAAACCCATAAGGTCATTTATGAACTCCTAAGCTCAACCCTGACCTGCACAAGTATGGAACTGATCCTATTCAGCAGACAGTGACTTTGAAAACTAAACAGATAGAGCATAGCCTAGGTCCAAGACTGAACACCTGGATGGCATACATGATTTCAAAATGGAACTGACATTGAAACCACAGCCTACAGAAATGGGTTGGAACCAAGGGCCTGAATCTAACCAGGATGAGTACCTACTAAAACAAAACTATTAACATTCACCCTAGGATTGAAATAAGATTAAAGTCTCATAAGATAATTTTCAAAATGTTCAGATTATAACCCAGAATTACTCAGCAAAGAACCAGGAAAATGCCAAGTCACTGGGGAAAAGATAATCAAAGAATGTCAATGCTGAGATGACACAGATATTGAAATTATAAAAGATTTTAAAATAGCCATTATATTATAAAAATTTTGCAGCAAGCAATCAAAAGCATTCTTGAAATAAACATAATGTCTCTGCACTGAAACAGATAATATATAAAAGCATCTAAAGAAAATTTTAAACTGAAAATAAAATAACCAGAATTTAAAATTCACTGGATAGCCTCCATAGCAGAATGTAGGTAACAGGGGAAAAAAGAGTTAGTGAACTAGCAACTATATCAACAGAAATTATTTAATCTGAACAGAGAGAAAAAAGATTTTTTAAAAAGTTAACAGAGCCTCAGGTACCTATAAGACTATAACAAAATGTATAATTTTGTGTCATCTGAGTCCCATAAAAAGAGAAGTAAGAGTGTGATGCTAAAAAAAATCAAAGAAATAATGACTAGAAACTTGGCAAATTTGATAAAAGACATAAAGATACAGATTCAAAAGAACAGAAATGCATATCCTAAAGAATAGAAATGCAAAGAAATTAGGCTCAAGGAACATCATAATCATATTGCTAAAAAGAAAGATAAAGAAAAACAACCAGAGAAACACAATGCTATATATATAAATGAAAAATAATTTGAAAGACTGAAATTTTTCATCAGAAATCCTTGAGTTCAAAAGGAATAGAACAACAGATTTAAAGAGCTGAAAAAAAATTACTGTCCACCAAAAACTCTATATTCAGCAATAAATTCCTTCAGGAACAAAGGCATTCTCAGATAAAGAGAATCTAAGAGAATTCATTGCCAGCAGATATGCTTTCAAAGAAATTCTAAAGGAACTTCTTCAGACAAAAGAAATAAAAACAGAAAATAAATTTGGAATATAAGAAATGAAAAACAAAGCAATAGAAATAAAAAATACCTGGGTAAATAGGAGACTATTTTTCTCTTCTTGAGTTCTTTAAAATAAGTTTAACAGTTGAAAGCAAAAATTATAATACTGTGTGATGAGGTTTATAATGTAAGTACATGTAATGTATAAGACCACTATAACATAAAGAAGAGAGAGCACAGTACTACACAGTAGTAAGATTTCTATACTCTACTTTAAGTGACAAAATATTTATTCAAAGTAATCTATGAAAAGTTAAATACACATATAGCAAGCCCTAAAGCAATTAAAAAAATGAAGAAATATAACATTAATAAAACATTATGCATTAAAATGGAACACTAAAAATAGTCAACTAACACAAAAGATGTCAGGAATGAAAAACAAAGAGAATAAACAAAAAAAAAACACACTAATATTTTAGAAATACTCCAAATGTTGAAATAATTACATTAGAGGCAAATGCTCTTAACCTACAAATAAAAAACAGAAATCGTGAAATGTATTTAAAAAAAAAACAAAACATGAACCAACTATATGTTGTCTATAAATAACTGACTTCAAAAATATAATGACATAGGTAAGTTAAAAATAAAGGATAAAAAAGATATACCATGCAAACTAATCAAAAGAAAGCTGGACTGAATACAGTAATACCAGAACAAAGAGAATTACCGGTGATAAAGGGAGACATTATATCAGGCAGCAGCAAACTTTTTCTACAAAGGGCCAGGTCAACATTTTAGTCTTGGCAAGCCATACAGTAACTCTTGCAAAAATATAATTCTGTCATTGTGGTACAAAACAAGCCACTGAGAATACATAAATGAACAGACTTGGATGTAGTCCAGTAAAACTTTATTTACAAGAGCAGATGCCAGGCTGGATTTGGCCAAAGAGCCATAGTTTGCTGAATCATACACTTTATATAAAAGTAAAATGATCAACTGGTCAAGAGGCTATAACACTGCATATGCATGTACCTATCAACAGAGCTTCAAATATATGAAGTAAAACCTGATAGAACGAAAAGAAGAGATAAAACTACAATTACAGTTGAAGAGTCCAACTGTCCTTACTCAGTAACAGATAGAATTAGCAGGCAGAAAATTTTCCAGATATAGAAAACCTGAACCAAATTGATTTAATTGACATATACAGAATTTTTCATCAGCAACAGTTGAATATATATGCAAGTACAAATGGAACATCAATCAAGGAAGACCATACCCAGGACCATAAAAAAAAATCTTACAATATTAAAGAACTGAAATCATACAAAGTATATTTTCTGACTATAACAAAATTAAATTAGACAATAATAACACAGTAATAAGAAAATCCTAGAAATTAAACTATATACTTCTAAATAATCTATGGTTCAAAGAAGATGTCTTAAGAAAAATTTTAAAATATTCTGACCTAAAAAAATAAGAATACAGCATATCAAAATCTTTGTGATGCAGATAAAGTAGAACTTGGAAACTTAACAGCATGCAATGCTCATATTAGAATAGAAGAATGATCTCTAATCAACAATTTAAGATTCTACCATAAGAAACTAGAGGAAAAGAGAAAAATAAATACAAAGCAAGATAAAGAAGGTAATGATAAAAATAATAGCAAAAAATCAATGAAACTGAAAACAGAAATCAATAAATAAAATCAATGAAATCAAAATCTGTTCTCTGAAAGAATCAATAAAAATTATAATTATCAGGCAAGATTGACAAATAATAAAGAAAAAAGATACAAATTACCCATACTATTATGAAAGAAAAGCTATCACTACATACCCTACAGATATTATAAAATATAGTAAAGGAATATTATGAAAAACTCCACACAAATAAATGCAACAGCTTAGATAAAATAAATAAATAAACCAAATCCTCAAAACCACAACCTGCCCAAACTTGTCTAAAATGAAAGAGACAACCAGTACTACATTAAGAAATTTTATCTATAGTCAAAATCCTTCCAAAAAAGATATCTCTAGGCCCAAATGGTTTCAGTGGCAAACTGCATCAAACATTTTAAAAAGAATTACACTGCTTCTACACAATGTATTACAGAAAATAGAAGAGAAAGAAACACTACTTAATACATGTGACCACCATTATCTTCATATCAAAACTGACAAAGACAGTATACAAAAAGAAAATCACACAATATTTTTCATACAGATGTGATAAAAAAATTTTCAACAATATATTAGCAAATCAAATCCAGTAATATATCAAAAAACATACCATGATTAAGTACAATTTATTCTAAAAATGTAAAGCTGGTTCAACATTTGAAAACTGATCAATGCAGTCCACCATATCAAGAGTCTAAAGAAGAAGAAATATGTGATCTTTCAATTAATACAAAAAGTGCTTTTGACAAAATTCAACGTCCATTCATGATTTAAAAAAGATCTCAGTGACTAGGCATAGAAGGGTACTTCCTCAATCACTGATCATTTGGTAGATAATAGAGCTCATCTGCCAAAAAACCCACAGATAACATTATATTTAACATTGAAAGACTGAATTTTTTTCTCATCTCATGAGGAACAAAGCAAGGAGATACACATTCACCAATTATACATCATCATATTGGAAGTCTTACCCATTCAATAAAGCAAGAAAAAGAAATAAAAGGTGTAAATATTGGCCGGGCACGGTGGCTCAAGCCTGTAATCCTAGCTCTCTGGGAGGCCGAGGTGGGCGGATCATTTGAGCTCAGGAGTTCGAGACCAGCCTGAGCAAGAGCGAGACCCCATCTCTACTATAAATACAAAGAAATTAATTGGCTAACTAATATATATAGAAAAAATTAGCTGGGCATGGTGGCACATGCCTGTAGTCCCAGCTACTTGGGAGGCTGAGGCAGCAGGATTGCTTGAGCCCAGGAGTTTGAGGTTGCTGTGAGCTAGGCTGACGCCACGGCACTCACTCTAGCCTGGGCAATAAAGTGAGACTCTGTCTCAAAAAGAAAAAAAAAAAAAAGGTGTAAATATTGGAAAGGAAGAAACTAAATTGTCCCTGTTTGCAGATGATATGATTGTCCATGATGAAAATCCCAAGTAATCTACACCAAGATATATCATAGTGACAGCATACAAACAACATGAAAAATTGACCATCTTTCAATATACTATGAATGTTCAATTGGAAAGCAAAAATTTTTAATACTGATTAATAAAAAATGATTTAATTAATTTAGATTTTATCCATTTTACATGAATGCATTTATATATCTGTGTATTCAATTCTACACAATTTTATTACATGTTCAAATTCATGTCAACACCACAGCAGTAAAAATACTGAATAGTTTTACAAGGACCTATAGAGCTAGCCTTTTATAGTGACAGCCTCCCCCACACATTGGCAACCACTAGTCTGTTCGTTGCCATAATTTTGGCATTTCAAAAAGTTATATAAATTGAATCATATAGTATATAGCCTTTGGAGATTGGCTTTTTTCACTCAACATAATACCCTTGAGATCCATCCAAATTGTGTGAATCAATAATTTCCTTTTTATTTCTGAGTAGTATGTCAATAAATTGAATGATTTTTAAAGGTACTATACTGAGTACAAGCCTACTTTTAAAAGGTTAATTACATTTATGTGACATCAAAAAGAAAAAATACAGTGATTGGGAACAGATAAGTGAATTCAGATGGGAGGGAGATATGACTACATTATAAAACACGACAAGTGAGTTTTGGGTGGAATAATGGAGGTACCACAGCTTTTTAAACAATTTTCATCTGTCAAAGGACAGCTGGGCTGTTTGCAGTTTTTGGCTATTATTTTAAAAGCTGCTATGAACATTTGTATATAAATTTTTATGTGAACATAAATTTTCATTTTTCTGGGATAAATTCCAAACATGCAATAGCTGGATCATATGGTATGTGTACAATTTTCTGGTAAAAACAAAATTGCCATATTCTTTTCTAGAGTGGCTATGTCATTTTGTTTCTACCAGCAACATGATCTCTCCACATCGACACCAGCATTTCATGTTATCACTACATTTTAACTTTAGCCATTTTCATAGGTATGTAGTGATAGTGATGTACATTATAGTTTTAATTATTTATTCCCTCATGGCTAATGATATTGAACATCTTTTCATGTGATTATCCACTGACTATTCTCTTTGGTAAACTTTCTCTATATCCTTTTGCCCACATGCTTACTGGGCAATTTTTTTTTATCACTGTTGAATTTTGAGAGTTATTTACATATTCTAAATAAAAATTTTCTCAGGCACATATTTTGTAAATATGTCCCCCAGTTTGTAGCTTGTTTTTATCCTCCTCATAATGTTTTTCAGGACATGAAAGTTCCTAACTTTGATAAAGTCAAATTTATCATTTTTTCATTTATGTTTCATGCTTTTGTTGTCAATCTAAGGACTCGTTACCTATCCCTCTGTCCCAAAGATTTTCTCATAATCATTTTTCTGAAAAAATTTATAATTTTACATTTTATATGCAAGTCTGTGATCCATTTTCAGTTAATATTTATATGAGGTGTGAGGCTTAAGTCAAAATCAATTGAGCATATTTGTGTGGATCTATTTCTGAGTTCTCCATTCTGTTTCATTTATCTGGGACTCTACTTCTTCACTAAATACCACTGTCTTGATTACTGTAGCCATATTAAGCCTAAACATTAGGTAATTATTCATCACATTTTACACTTCTTTACTAAAATTGCATAGTGAGTCTAGGTTTCATGCATTTCATTATAAATTTTAGAATAAGCTTGTTTTAACTACAAAAACCTTTCTGGAATTTTGATAGAAACCGCACTAAACCTAAGATCAATTTGGAGAGAAATGACATCTTTACTATGTTGAATCTTCCAATCCATAAACATGTCTCTCCACTTATTTAAGTTTCCTTTGAATCATCAGCACTTCGTAATTTTCAGCATACATATCCTATGCATATTTTCTTAGATTTGCCCTGAACTCTTTCATTTTCTTTAGAGAATTTGTAAATAATATTGTGTTTGGCCGGGCGCGGTGGCTCAAGCCTGTAATCCTAGCTCTCTGGGAGGCCGAGGTGGGCGGATCGTTTGAGCTCAGGAGTTCGAGACCAGCCTGAGCAAGAGCGAGACCCCATCTCTACTATAAATAGAAAGAAATTAATTGGCCAACTAAAATATATATAGAAAAAAAAAAAATTAGCCGGGCATGGTGGCACGTGCCTGTAGTCCCAGCTACTTGGGAGGCTGAGGCAGCAGGATTGCTTGAGCCCAGGAGTTTGAGGTTGCTGTGAGCTAGGCTGACGCCACGGCACTCACTCTAGCCTGGGCAATAAAGTGAAACTCTGTCTCAAAAAAAAAAAAAAATAATAATAATAATAATAATAATATTGTGTTTTTAATTTTGGTTTCCCCATGTGCATTGTTAATATTTGGAACTGTGACTGGTTTTTGTAAACTGCAACCTTGCTGAATTCACTTGTTTGTTCTAATTCTATTTTTTTTTCTTTGTAGATTTCTTGGGATTTTCTATATAGGCCATCATTTCATCCGAAAATACGTACAGATTTACTTCTTCCTATTGAATCTGTATGCCTTTTGTCCATACTGCACCAGCTAGGACCTCTAGTATAATGTTGAACAAGAGAGGTGACTACAAACATCCTTGACTTATTCCCAATATTAGAGGAGAAAATTCAGTCTTTTACCATTAAGAATGATGTTAGCTTTAGGTTTTTGTAGATGCTCTTTCTAAAGCTGAGGATGTTTTCCCTCTCCTCCTAATTTGCCAAGAGTTTTTATCCTAAACAAGTATTTTGCAAAATGTTTCTTCTGAATCAATTAATATGATTTTTCTCCTTTAGCCTATTGATATATTACATTGATTTTTTAATATTGAACCAAGCTAGCGTACTTGGAATAAATACAACTGATCATGGTTTATCATTTTTTTTATACATTGCTAACTTCAATTTACTAACATTTTGTTGAGACTATATTGCCTAAGTTCCTTTTTTGTACTTCTTTGCCTGGTTTTGATATTGATGTAACACTAGCCTCATAAAAAGATTCAGAAATGTTCCCTTTCTCTTCTATTTTTTGGAAGAAATTATACAAAATTGGTGTCAATTTTAATTTCAGTGTTGGGTAGTATTCCCCAGAGAAGTTATGGAGGCATAACAATTTCTTTTTTGAGAGCATTCAAAATACGATTTCAATTTATTTAAAGGTGATAGGATTAATAATATTATTTATTTAATCTTGAATGAGTTTTGTGCTTTATAGTTTTCTAGGAATTGGTCCATTTCTTCTAAATTGTCACATCAAATTTACCTATATAAAGGTGTGCATCATATTCCCTTATTATTCTCTTAATGGCTACAGAATCTTTAGTAATCCCCTGTTTCATTCCTCATACTGGTTATTTATATCTTCTCCCTTTTTTATCTTCCTCTGTCTTGCAATGTGGTTTTTAACAGAGATGTAAAAGAAATTCAATGGTGAAAGATTAGTATTTACAACCAATAGTACTGGAACAATGTGTATCCATATGGAAAATAAAATGAACTTCAATACAACCTCACAACTTATGCAAATATTACTCAAAATGGATCTCAGATATAAATGTCAAATTATAAAATATTTAGAAAAGAAAGAAAAAAATCTTTGTTACCTGGGGTTAGGCAAATAATTCTTAGACATACTAAAAACAAGATCCATAAGGAAAAAAATAATTAAAATTTATAAAAGTTGTAATATTGTGTTTCACAAAAGATACTCTTAATGGAAAGAATGAAAAGCTACAGACTGATAGAAATATTTGCAAAGAGGGTAGCAGCCAAAATAGCCCACTAGAGACATCACTTATCAGATGGTCCCAGCTAGAAGGTAGTATAGTGGACTGAGGAAAACAGAGAGCAGTTGCAATACAGGTGTGGATTATAGGGAGAGATAACAGAGACATCCAGGAGCCCAACTAAAAAACGGTGAAGCTGAGAAAGAAGAAGATAGAAAGGAGAAAACAGTGGCATGGACCACACCCAGAGAGGCTCAGGTCCAGTGAAAGGGTAAGGGAGACTTCCCCTCCCCCACCTAGGTACCTTTGGCAAAAAGCGGGGCACAAAACATAATGGAGGCTTTTCTAACCTCTACTAGCCCAGGCATGGAAGCTAAATAGGAATAGTGGTGTGAACCAGTGAATCCCAGGAGTTCAAATGTTAAAAAAGGACACTCCATGGGAGAGTGCCACAGTGTCTGGAGTGCCGGCTTTCTTACACCTAGAAACTTACTCCTCTGCACCTCCTTCAATGAGGGTAACAGAGGAAGTAGTTTTAGCTTTGGCTGGCTGGTAGTCATGGTCCCCCCACCTCCACTATAACCACAAGAACTGAAAAGCACACGAACATCTGCTTCTCTACAGCAGGTATGCGTTCCCATGCACTACTGAGAACAGGGCTGCTATAGTTTGTGAGCTTCCTACCTGCTGGCATTTCATGGGATCAGGCACTGGCAGCTCAGACAGGTGAGCCAGACCGAGTGGCCTCTAGACACAAGAGTGGTGAAAGGAGATGTAGTGGAGAGATTTTGATCCTGGACTCCGCTGGTGAGGAAGCCCTCATGAGCATATCCGACAAGAGAGTATGGCGGGGTGCTGAGGAACAAGTATCTGTGAGTGCACCCATCTCACAACCTCTTGGAAAAACCACCACATTAAATAGGGGATAGGCATTCAGAGCAAATTAAGCCTAGCCCCTGGTTCCCATGATGACAGAATGAATGCCCAGGCGTGCCTGATGAACAGGAGCAGTGACCCCTCCCCAACTCATTATAACAGGAAGTGCAGCTTGAACCAAGAAACTTATGACTGGCCGTTTCTCACAAGCAGGAGTGTACTCCTAACAGAGGCCCTTGTAGACAAAGAGGCCTACCTCTCTCCCTTTATGGACTTGTGGTGAAACAGGCATGCAAAATTAGGGGCCCACCCACCTGCCAAGGCCCAGCAGAGATACACAGAATGAGGGGTAGTTCTAGAGCTGGTCCCAGATGGTGAGGGAACCCAAGCAGACTTCTCTGATAGGAGAGTGCTGTGGAGTTTCAGAGAATCAAAAGAGAAGGCACTCACCCCACCTCACAAAGAAACCGCACTCGTGGACAAGGGCAGAAAGAGCCTGGTCTGGGGCCTTAGCACGCAAACATTTCCCAGCTTGGAGATATTGCCCTGAATTTCATACCAGTGGTCCCTCCTAGTAACTGGATAAACAATGTCTGAGCCCCGCTGAGGCTTAGCAAGGCTTCTCAGGCTGTCGCAATCCAGCCATGATTTGTCTTGCTCCTCACCCACCTCACGGGGAGTAGAGATCAAGCAACCCCCTAGGAACTACATGGTCTCTCTTAAAGCCTGGGGCATTCATGTGCCCCATCTGGGAAACAGAGCTTAACACAGGCATCAAAGCCCATCTCAGCCGCCAGCTCTTCCATGCAAACTTCAATCAACAACAGGGTGAACAATCCCATAACTAAGCATAGTTAAGTTGCCTTACAACTTAAGCAAACAGGGAGCAGCTGATTTGTACTCACAAGTACCACCTGCCATCTCTGCAATGAAGCTGATGACCTAACTCTATACATAATGTTGGGAAGAGGTGACGACAGCAGGTCATAGTTAACCCAAGAAGTTCATCAAACCTGCTAGAATACCACATAGGTAACTCAGGACCAGCACCCATCTCCCTGGCACATTCAGGGATTGATCTTCAGGGACCCAAAGACAAGCCCATAAGCTCACTAGCACCCCCTAGGTCTCAAATGAGAGGCTAGATGAGAAGGAACTAGACAAGTAACTCTGAAAACATGAACAATCAGAGTGAAAGGACACCTCCAAAAGAAAACAATGGCTCCTTATCAATGGATAACAACCAAAATGAAAAGACTGAAATGGTAGATAAAGAATTTCAAATATGGATTGCAAGGAAGCTCAATGAAATACAAGAGAAAATACAAGAGAAAACCTACACAAAGAAACCACAAAAACAATGCAGAAAATGAATGAAAAATTCACTAAAGAAACTGAATAGATAAAAAAAATCACACCTTCTAAAAATGAAAAATTCATTCAGGGAAATACAAAACACAGTGGAGAGCCTTAAGAATAGTCTAGATCAGACAGAAGAAAAGAATCTCAGAGCATGAAGACAACATCTTTGAGTTAACAAGTCAGTCAAAGAGAAAGACCAGACAAGAGAATGAAGAAAGCCTACAAGATATATGGGATTATGTAAAGAGGCCTAACATAAGAATCTTAGGCATCCCGGACAGTAAAGAACAAAATACAAAGAAAATAAAATATCTAGGAATATATTTAACCAAAGAGGTGAAATACCTCTACAGGGAGAACAATGAAACATTGAGGAAGGAAATCACAGAGGATGTAAACAATTGGAGAAAGCATATTATGCTCATGGAGTGGCAGAATCAACATTGTTAAATGTCTACACTACTCAAAGTAATTTACAGATTCAATGCAATCCCCATTAATATACCAATATCATTTTTTGCAGGTCAAGAAAAAAATAACATGCTCCACATGTAACTAGAAAAGACCCAAATAGCCAAAGGAACCTTAAACAAAAAGAACAAATCTGGAGGCATTACTTTATCAAACTTCAAGCTATCTACAAGGACAGAGTAACCAACACAGCATGGTACTAGCTCAAGAACAGAGACATAATACAAATGGATCAGAACAGAGAACCCAGATATAAAACCATCCTCCTACTGCCATCTGATCTTTGACAAAGTAAACAAAAACATATACTGGGGAAAAGAACCCCTATTCAATAAATGGTGCTGGGAAAACTGGATAGCTACATGTATAACACTGAAACAGAATCCATACTCTCACCACTCCCAAAAATTAATTCACAATGGATAATAGACTTAAACTTAAGGCATGAAATTATAAGAATTTTAGAAGAAGGCCAGGTGCAGTGGCTCATGCCTGTAATCCTAGCACTCTGGGAGGCCGAGGCAGGCGGATCACTCAAGGTCAGGAGTTCGAAACCAACCTGAGGAAGAGCGAGACCCCGTCTCTACTAAAAAAATATAAAGAAATTAATTGGCCAACTAAAAACATACAGAAAAAATTAGCCGGGCATGGTGGTGCATGCCTGTAGTCCCAGCTACTTGGGAGGCTGAGGCAGGAAGATGGCTTGAGCCCAAGAGTTTGAGGTTGCTGTGAGCTAGGCTGATGCCGTGGCACTCTAGCCCAGGCAAAGAGTGAGACTTTGTCTCAAAAAAAAAAAGAAAAAACATTTATAAGAAAACGTTAGAAAAACTCTTCTAGATATCAGCCTAGGCAAAGAATTTATGAAGAAGACCCCAAAGGCAATCACAGCAACAGCAAAAATATATAAATGTGACCTGATTATATTAAAAAGTTTTTGCACAGCCACAAAAAGAATCAATAGAGCAAACAGACAACCTACAGAATGAGAGAAAATATTTGCATGCTATAGATCCAATAAAGGGTTAGTAACCAGAATCTACAAAGAACTCAAGCAAATCAGCAAGAAAAAAATTAAACAACCCCACAAAAAAGAGAGCAAATGCATGAACAGAATCCTTTCCTAAGAAGATAGACTAATGGTCAATAAACATATGAAAAAGCATTCAACAGTCGCTAATCATCAGGGAAATGCAAATCAAAATCACAAAGAAATGTCACCTAACATCAGTGAGAATACCTTTGTCAAAAGTCCTAAAACAACAGATGCTGGTGTGGATGTGGAAAGAAAGGAATGCTTATACAGTGTTGGAACTGCAAACTAGTATAACTTCTAAGGAAAGTAGTATGGAGATACCTCAAAGAACTAAAGGTAAACTTACCATTTGATCCACGCATAAAATAGGAATATTATACATCCATGCTATGTAATATTACTCAGTAATAAAAAGAAATTAACTGCTGACACATGTAATAACTTTGATGGATCTCAAGGGCATTATACTGAGTCAAAAAAAGCCAATTGCAAAAGGTCACATTACTTATAATTCCATTTATATAATATTCTCAAAATGAAAAATTACAGAGATGGAGAACAAGGCAGTGGTTGCCAAGAATTAGGGATGGTGACAGGTAAAGGGATACATGTGACTACATAAAGAGTAGGTAACATGAGGAAGATCTTTGCCATAATTGACTAGTTCTGTATCATGACTGTGGTTGTGGTGACACAAATTTACATGTGATAAAATGGCATAGAACTATACATACACATTGAATCAATATCAATTGTCTGGTTTTGATCATGTACTATATAGTTATAATATAAGATGTAACCTTGGGGAAAACTTAGGGAAAGGAACATGGGACCCTTTCTACTATTTTTGCAAATTTCTATGAAACTATAAATATTTATAAATAAAATGCTTTTAAAAAGAAAATCTGAATAAATGGCCATCACTTTATTTGAGGTGTTATATATAGATTTTCTTATCCTTTGAAAATTTTCAATATTTTAAAAAATATTTTCAAAGACATAACCATAAATATACCATATAAAATACATATTTAAATTCAAATTCATAGATTATGGTTCTTTATAAACGGTTCTCAATGAGGGAATCTGACAGTGCCATATTAGTTCATTAAGGCTGACATACAAAATACAGCAAACAGCGTGACATAAACTACAGTAATGTATTGCCTCTCGGGCAGCTAGATCTCCACAATGAAGGTGTTGGCAGGGTTTGCTCCTTTTGAGGACAGCAAGAGGAGTCTGTTTCTTGCCGCTCCCCTAGCAAACCCCTTTGGTGGTTTGCTTGTAATTGTTGGCACTACTTGCCTTGTAGATATCTGCTGCAACCTTCACACAATGCTCTCCCTATGGGCATGTCTATGTCCACATTTCCACTTTTCATAAGGACATTAGTCATATTTGATAATGGGCCAACCATGGTCTAGCATAACCACACCTTAATTAATTATTAATACATCAGCCACAACCCTGTTTCCACATTCCGAGGTATTGGGCATTAAGACTTTAACACATGAATTTGGGCAGAGGGTTGGGGGAGGGAGAGCACAATTCAAACATTAATAGTGTTCTTCCTCTGGTCCAGAGTTAACTCAAAAATCAGAAAAAACATGAAAGCAAATGGAGTTTACTTGGGGGCCATGTGTTAACATCCAGGCTTTTGGCTTTGAGCTTTTAAACTGAAACAGATGATTAAAGAAGACCTCGATAGCTGATGAAAGTCATAGTAAATTTAATGGCATCACAGAGTATTTACGCCCATTTTTATTTCTTCCTCCTGCCTTCCACAAATATTTTAGAATACCTACTATGTGCCAGGTATTATTCTAGGAGTGGAAATATAAAAGATACAAAAATCTCTGTCCTCACAGAGTTTCTGTAATATTAGAGGAAAGGACACAATAAAATAAATACATAAAATAGATTTTATTTTGGACACTGATAAATGCTAAAGAGAAGAAGGGGATATAAAATTTTAGAATGGTTGAAATTTTGCAGTATGAGAAGGGAAGGCCTGACTAAAAAGGTTATCTATTGAATAAAGTGAGAGAACAAGGCATGTGAATATCTGGGAAAGAGTTTTTCCAAGCAGAAATACTGCAAATGCAAATGCCCTGAGGCAAAAGGAGCTCCCTATTCAAGGAATCACACTGATAAAAGAGGCCAGTTTAACTGGAGCAAAGAATCTGGAGGAGAGTAGTAAGAGATGGAGTTAGAAAGTTAACAAGGAACAGTATGTGCAGGGCTGTGTACATATTTTTTTTAATTTCAGCATATTATGGGGGTACAGATTTAAAGGTTTCAATAAATGCCCTTTCCCCCCTCCCCCCACAAGTCTGAGTTTCCAGCATGACCATCCCCCAGATGGTGCACATCTCACTCATTATGTATGTATATACCCGCCCCCCTCCCCCCTACCCAATACCCTATTACTGTAGTAACTATGTATCCACTTAGGTGCTGCTCAGTTAATACCAGTTTGCTGGTGAATATATGTGGTGCTTGTTTCTCCATTCTTGGGATATTTCACTTAGTAGTATGGGTTCCAGCTCTAACCAGGAAAATATAAGATATGCTATATCACCGTTGTTTCTTAGAGCTGAATAGTACTCCATGGTATACATATACCACATTTTATTAATCCATTCTTGGATGGATGGGCACTTGGGCTGTTTCCACAGCCTTGCGATTATGAATTGTGCTGCTACAAACATTCGAGTGCAGGTGTCTTTTTTGTAGAGGGTCATTGGATCTTTTGGGTAGATGCCCAGTAATGGGATTGCTGGGTCAAATGGTAGATTCACTTGTATCGCTTTAAGGTATCTCCATATTGCTTTCCACAGAGGTTGAACTAGTTTGCAGTCCCACCAGCAGTGTAGGAGTGTTCCTCTCTCTCCGCATCCACGCCAGCATTTGTTATTTGGAGACTTTTT